>QFFD01001007.1:0-58664 GCA_003314615.1 Pholiota microspora
TACTCTGGTACAGTTCTCCCCTCACTTCCTCTTATTTGTTTTCTTAAAAAAATTAGGTGCGTTGACCAGCTGGACGATGGTCAAGTGAGTATTCCACTACATCTTTTGAGGAATTCAATTGAATTTTCAATATAGCAAACCCGGTCTTTTCGCTGCTGGCTATGCCTCCTCGGCAGTAGTCGAAGCTACGTTGTGAGTTTCCGAACGAGTCCTTGTCCTCAGTCGCCGGAATGTTACTCACTATAATATCTTTATGCAGAAATTTCTGGAAATATTTCGAGCCTATTCGGCAGCATATGCCTGCGAACTGCTCCGCCGATGTTCAAGCCGTCATCTCTCTGGTAGACAAAACATTCAGCGGCACAAATTTCACTGCTATCCAAGCTTTGAAGGAGAACTGGGGTCTCGGAAACATGTCGCATCTTGATGACGTTGCGGGTGCTTGTAAGTCACAACCGTTGTTCAATTGTGCAACGAGGCTCATGAATTTCTGTGCCGGCATTTAGTGCGCAATAATCTGTGGGACTGGCAGTCATTGCAGGTCACCTCCGGACCTGGAGCACAGTTTTATCGGTTCTGTGATGCTCTTGAATATAGGAACGGTACCAAGGCACCTGCGCACGGCTGGGGTGTCGAGTATGGTCTTGAGGCTTGGGGTAGTTATTGGCGGAACAACTACCTTCATCGCTGTGGGTTTTCTTTTCTTCTCTCTGACCTATCAACATTTTGCTGATTTAGATAATGGGTCATGGTTCATAGTATGCGGTAGCAGTGACTTAGAGTAAGTTCGCAGTTCTAGCCTTCGATTGCAAAGAAACTGATATTCTACCTAGGGCGTGCCTTGGTACATATGATACGACCCTTTCGTATTGGTCGGACACCAGCATCGATAATGCCAACCGGTCATGGATGTGGATAATGTAAGTCTTCCTGACCACTTCAGACTGGTATTGCTCAAGGAAAATTTTGTTCATAGATGTAATGAAGTTGGATACCTCCAGGTTAGTCTGATCCGTCCTCTAGTCAACTTATCTGATTCAAACAATTCACTAGGAATCAGCTCCACCTTTCTATCCAACTCTTGTTTCGAGGCTGATACAGCCAGCATATGATCTGGCAAGTACCCTATATCTCATCAAAATGTTCTGACTTTTGCCAACTGCTATACAGAGGCAATGCCAGCAAATGTTCCCGGAGGCATTCGCCAGTCTTCCGACTCCTGATACATTTTTGACCAACGCCAAGTACCGAGGATGGGATGTCAAAATTGACAATCTGTTCTTCGCCAATGGAGCTCGTGAGTCTCTCTCTCTGAAACTCGTCGAAGACTTTGCCCAGACCATGACTCGACGACACAGGAGACCCATGGAGAGATACCACGATTTCTGCTCAGGGCTTGGACATTCGCAGTGCGGCGCACCAACCTATTGCTCTCGGCGATGGCTTCCACTGTTCAGATCTTACTACAGCTTCAAACATCGACCCCACTATAGCTGCAGTGCACACGCATGCCCTTGCTTCTATGAAGAAATGGCTTGCTGGTTGGGAAGCCAGGAGTAATGGGCATCGTGTTGGAACTCCTCGCAGTGAAATAGCTCTCCCAACGACACGAAAGCCTCATAGTACTATTTCCAAGCCTGTCAATGCCTGGTTCAGGAAAGCTGGTGTGATCTGAATTACTTCAGATATCGAAATTGCGAGATATGCGCTGTGAGAATGTCAAATTTCTTGTTTGCATTGTACCTCACATATATTGTTATATCTATAGACGAGGGTTGGTCCTCTGAACAATAAGAAATATTCATTGGTTGAGCACTACTTTGTTAAGCGGCGTGATCTTGTCGCATTGCGCGACAGCCTGCAAGAAAATATCGAAAAATCCCTTGACCTTCATTCGGATGATCACGTTAGAGGTTGCATTCGTTGCGTTATAAGGGACAACACTCACATCTATAGAATCTACTACGATGCAATTGCGGCCATCTCTGCCCCAAGTATCATCGCATGGCCGATATTTCCAAACATCGACAACGGTCTCTCCCATGGTGTGCGTCCCCGTGAGTTCTACGTCCACTCTATGTCGCGTGCTTTTGAAGAGTTCAGGATGGGCAACCCAGGCGATCGTTAATGCGTCGTGCAGAGGGGGACCCTCGTTGAATCCAAAAGTGGACTTATACGAATCGGCGAAAAAGGATATCAAAGTGGATAAGGTGTGTCGCAGGTTTGTGGTCGCCTTTGGGAGCGGATGGGTGTCGTCCACTGGGACAGATTTTCCAGGAGCTAGAAGTTGCGAGTGTATGGCTCTAGTGACTATCGCTGTGTGAGTGACGTTGATCGGCATCATGGTTGTCTTTACAGGTGCGTTGAGCACCATCTGTGTGGCGTGCGCTATTGACACGATAAAGATGAGCAAGGCGCCATATATTTGAGAAGGAATCCTTACGGTCACAAAGGATGTTGAATTCTGCCACAGCCGAACGGTTGCCCAAACCCACACCGCCGCCCATAAAGACAAATTCTTCGACCGCCGGGAGCAGGTCAGCGTACACGCTAACAAAGTGCGCAATATTCGTCATTGGCCCAGTTGAAATGACCGTAACTTGATGCCCTGCACCATTGTTCCACGTTTCCTTAATCGCCCGGGACATACCCTCCAATGCGCGAACGCGTGAGCCGTCAGCGTGCGTTTCGAACAGCGCCAACACTCTTGGATCGTTGCTATCCGGGAGACCTTCTACGCCCCCGAGTCCATCGATGCCATGTATCTCAGGATCGTGTTTGGCGGGCAGCAATAAAGGTTCATCTGCACCTGGATAGACGCGTACATGGGGTGCGCCTCCAAATGCGAGAAGACAGCGCGCAGCATTGATTGCAGTCCATTGGCTGCTCGAATTGCCATGCGTCTGGTACGACAGGGTATCTATGCTCGATGCATGAACATGTACGGGGGGTCCGTGTGCGTCTTACCGTGGATATGCCTAGTAGATGGATGTTTGGTAGATTGGCGGCCAACATGATTGCAGTGGCGTCGTCGTGTCCCTAGCAAGAAGATGTTGGCACAGAGACCTATCTGAACGACGATATAGGATTACGCACAGGGTCGACATCAAGCCATACGTACTTTGGCATAGCTGAGTTGAAGCGTGTTCTTATCGCATCGCGTCTGTGGCATGCTGCTAAAGTCGAGATTGAGATAGCAATTGGTTCCGCCGCTTTCCGGGCCAGTAAACAACACACCACTTCATAACGGCATGCTCTTCCCAAACGTCCCCCGTCCTTTCATCTCCTGCTTGTCACTGCATCAAACCCACCGAAACGCTGTGAAAAGCTGTCTCAATCTGGCTGTTTTAGACTCAATATCTTTACCAATGATTACTCATATGTTGAGCAATAAAAATCTGGCACCAAATTCACAGAACTATTTTGCCAGAAAATCCTGAAATACTGCAGATTCTGAGATAAAATTCTCAGAAGACTAGAACTTGCTTGCTCATCCAATGCTCATCGGTATTCGAACTCGCGCAAGGCTGATTCATCGTCGACAGGGATTATCAGTATCAACGGTGTATTATAATGCGTCGCCTCGTCTCCTTCTTCGATAAGTTTGATGGATTCTCCCGTCGCCATCACTCGTCAGTACAGTTTCTCCAAGGTCAGTTGTCGCGCGATTATTCTTCGATATGATTTAATTGTTCTTGGAATGGCGCACAGGCTGGGTCGTACAGGAACCTGACTTTGCGTCAAGTTCAGGTCCCCAAAGTTGGAGCCAACGATGTGTTGGTTAAAATACACGCTGTATCTTTGCAAGTATGTCCAGTGTCTAATAACCTTATCGTTGGCAGAATGATCCCTTGAGCTGATTTTCTCATTAAGTACCGAGATCTGAGGGTGGCTGCAGGCTCCAACCCACACACGTGAGTTACAAGTTCTGTTTGGAATGTTATACAACCCATTAATGGTTGTGCAACAAGAAACTTACAAGAGGGCCTTGTACCTTGCTCAGACAGTGCTGGTGAAATTGTCGCTCTAGGTAAAGACGTTCAAGGCTGGAAATTAGGTGATAGAGTTTGTGCGAACTTTATGCCTGCTCATATCTACGGTCCGACCACTCCTGCAATACAAGCAACTGCCCTTGGTGGAAAGACACATGGGGTGTTGACAGAGTATCGTACATTCCCGTCCTATGTGAGTACAGTGGGTGTGTCTATATATATATTTGACTGACGAAACTTCGCAGTCACTCGTCGCCATTCCAAAGCATTTCTCTTACGAAGAGGCCGCGACTCTCCCGTGAGTGTTTCGTCAACGACTGAGCAAGAATTTATCTGAGATTAACAATTAGATGTGCTGCCCTCACTGCGTATAATGCACTCAATGGACCAGTTCCTGTCAAGGCAGGGGATTATGTCCTCGTTCTCGGAACCGGGGGCGTCTCAACGTAGGTGACATGGTGCTTTTGTCCTGCTATTCTGATCTCCAGAAAAAATCTAGCTTCGCTCTGCAATTCGCCGTCTCATCTGGGGCTACTGTAATTGTGACGTCGTCTTCTGACGAAAAGCTCAAGGTTGCCTCTAAACTCGGAGCTAAATATAGCATCAACTATAAGAAGACGCCAGACTGGGAGAAAGAGGTCCTCAAACTTGTAAGTAAGTTATTAGCTCCTGGCTGAGTATGCATGATCTTATTAACTCTTGTCCGTGGCAGACTAATGAAGTAGGTGTGGACCATGTCGTAGAGGTCAGTTGCTCGCTCATGTCATTTTTTCTGATCATAACATACGCCAAGGTTGGCGGGCCCGGTACATTAATGAAATCGTTGAGCTGTACTCGATTCGGAAGTGGATATGTCCACCTTGTTGGACTCGTTGCTCCGGTGAGATCGAGTCGTTCATCACATTTAGACCAACACCGACGCTGCAGTATCTCATTTAGGCACCTGAAGGGAAGGATGTTCCTTTGCTTGTTCTCCTTGCAAGTCATGCGGTGACTCTGCGCGCCATTCAAATTGGCTCTGTTGACCAGTACGTAGCAATACCTTTTGCGATTCCTTCATCTAGCTCTTGAACTCACTGTTTCTTCAGATTCAAGCGCATGATCCGCTTGATTGAGGCGAACCCGGAGGCGACCAAACCTGTGATCAACAAAGTCTTCGCTTTCGAACAGGCAATCGATGCATACGCTTACCTTGAATCTCAGAAACACGTCGGCAAGGTCGTCATAAAGGTAACTGCGTAGGGTATGGTTATATACCAGAAGCGTTCTTCAGCTTTCACTAACTTGAAAGTGGATGGGCTTGGTCAGGGAATTTATTCATGACCAATTGCCGTTAGCTTTATAAAGAATACTTGGTCATGTCTGTAGAAATAATGCTTCTTACGCATCAAGAATACAGTGAGCCTCTTTTTTTGTTCGTTTTTTCCCGCTTTGATGGGACTCGGGAACACCAACGCAAAATGCCGGAAAATGGCGAACACCGAAGCATGAGTACGCTTTCACACGGTGGCTCTCTTTGAAATCTTCTCTTCAGCGGCAGAAATTTGGATATGAAGATGCGCGGGCCGATACACATGTCTCTCGAAGTCTTTCAACACCCATGATCATGCATCTGACGTCTGTCTTTCTGGGGCAAAGCGCAAGCAAAGCGTCTGGAATCTACAGCGAATACGGAAGGTATTCAATCGCGCTTCGCTCTGAATCTACTTGCGATCCGCGGAACTTCTTGCAAGAGCTGCAACAGTGTGGCGACCATTGGAACACTCAGGATCAATACGGACTGTTGGCGAATTGCACCTTGCTTCCTCAGGCTTGTTCATCAATATTCAATGGTTGGACGATGCCAAAGCAATTTATGACACAAGTTGCTGACTCAGGACGCAACTTTGGCGCAATATCCATTCCTAAATAATCATCGTTGATTGTTAATGTTATAGAGCATTACAGAGACTTGGAGCGCAGGATGCTAACGGTATATATATGCCTTGGCGTACTGCTCTTTCTGACAACTCGAACTTACTTGAACTTACTTGAACTATCATGTCTATCCCTACTACCACTCGCCAATTCATACTCCCCCAGGTAGTTTCATAGTAGTCTATGCTTCATATCGTCGAAATGCTGATAATTTGCAGCTTGGATCGTTCAAAAACCTGACGATCGAGGAAGCCCCTGTTCCCAAGCCCAAAGCCAATGAAGTACTGGTTAAAATACACGCTGCTTCTCTTCAGGTATCTTTCCGATCCAGCTAAGTACATACTGGTGGCATGAATCCTGATCTGCGAATATAGTTCCGTGATTTAATGGTTGCTGGGGGGACCTACCCCGTTCGGTGAGTTGCATGTCTGCTCGAGTGCCTTGCTCGACTGGTTGACATGTTTTCTAGGAACTTGCCCAAGAATCTTGTGCCACTGTCGGATGGAGCAGGCGAAGTCGTCGCCCTTGGAGAAGATGTCCAAGAGTGGAAAGTCGGAGACAGAGTCATAGCGAACTTTTCTTTGGCCCATATCTATGGCTCGACCAGTCGTGCAATTCAGGAAACTGCTTTGGGTGCTCAAATAAACGGGGTGTTGACCAAGTACAGAACATTCCCCGCCAATGTGAGACACCTTTTTTTGATTTGGGTTTGTCAAGTCTAATTCATACTGTATAGTCGCTCGTAGCGGTACCAAAGCACTTCTCCTATGAAGAGGCTTCGACTCTTCCGTAAGAAGTTCTCCTGCGCACATTAATTTATGTTTCTGATATTATTTTTCAAGATGCGCTGCCCTGACGGCATATAACGCTCTCTACGGTCCAGTCCCTCTCAAAGCTGGCGATTATGTCCTAGTTCTCGGGACTGGAGGTGTTTCTACGTATGTTTTTCACTAACTGACAGCCAAATTTCTTATTCTCAAGGGTGAATAACAGTTTTGGTCTTCAATTCGCCGTCGCAGCAGGAGCCACCGTCATCGCGACATCGTCCTCCGATGAAAAACTAGCGATTGTCTCTAAACTCGGGGCCAAGCATGTCATCAACTACAAGAAGACACCCAACTGGGAAGAAGAGGTCCTCAAAATTGTATGTTTAATCTCACATTGTAGTCATGTATAACTGAGCTGATAAATTTACTTTGGACAGACTAATGGAGAGGGTGTAGATCACATCATAGAGGTAATGCTTTATTTGCGCCCCCTTGGTATTATGCTTGAATTTACTGATCGCGTGCACTGAAAGGTCGGCGGAGGGACGCTTGCTAAATCCCTCAAAGCTTCTCGCATTGGAAGCGGACAAATCCACGTTATCGGATTCGTCGCGACGGTAATATTGAAGCCATCTACCATTCAGTAGATAAATGTGACTCACATTCTGAACTTTTCAGAACGAAGGGGATCAGAGCTTTGTCATACCTCTTATTTGGGGCGCGTCGACCCTTCGTGGCATTCAGATTGGTTCTGTTGCTCAGTTGGTACCTTAAATTGGTTCTGAAGTCATTCATACTGATACTTCAACAGGTTCAAGGACATGAATCGCTTAATCGAGGCTAATCCCGACGTCACCAAACCTGTGATCAGCAAAGTCTTCCCCTTCGAACAGGCTGTCGACGCATATGCCTACCTTGAATCGCAGAAACACGTCGGCAAGGTGGTCATCAAGATCTCTGCTTAAATCTGTATGAAAAGGTGTACATGTAGGTATTAGAGCTAAGTTTACAGCCTCTAGAGTACGATGAGGGCTTCTATTATCATATGTATATCAAATGTTCCGCGGAAAATCTATATGGTGTACAATACTTAAATACGAAAGCAAAAACGGGTTCACAAATCAATTATGCTAGAGTCATGATCATTTAGAGGAACGGTACGTTGGCCATTTCGCCAGCGGCGAGAATATCGTCATCAAACCCTTCTGGGTCTTCATCCCCTCCCTCTTCTTCTTCATCGGCCTCATTGTCTTCATCATGGACGAACTGGCGTTCATCATCCTTGTCTTCATCATCAAATTCGAAATGCTGCTCGTCAAGCGTCCCAGGCATACTTGTCATACTACGCCTCCTTGTTCTCTTCCGCCCATCCATACCAACTTCCAAATCGTCGTCCTCATCGTCGGAATCTACATATGATGAGGATGACGCACTTGTGCTGTGCGGGTCATCATGTTCGTCGTTGAATGTCGACGAAAATCCAAGAGTGGAACTAAGCCTCTCGAAGGAGGACATCTGCCGTAAATGAGAATTACGGTAAGGCGACGCCTCTGCTGTATTCGGCAAGTCTCCGATAGATATGGTGGATTGCCTGCTAACTGCCTGACGAGCAGTTGCACTGGCATTTCCGCCGAGGCTGAAATTTCTCAGTCGGGCCAACGTGCTTTGGTTGGAGGTGTCGGACCTCGCACTAAGCGCAGGCGAAGGTGGTGAAAGATCAGGTAAGGGAAAGTCTTGCATAGGCGTCTTCCAATAGTTGAAGTCGGTAAATTCTGGCGTCCACTTTCGATGGATCGGAGGGAACATCTGATCGACCAAGTCCGTCATATGAATATAGCTGTGGTCAGATTGATTGTCAGTGGGCATGAAGATACAGCGGGATGATGAAAGACGGAAAACTCACGAAGATTTATAACCTGCAAGCTCCAGCAGTTCCATCTTGACTTCCCCACTACTGTCAATCGTGAAAATCCGTGCACTAGGGACATTAACACTCCTATAAGAGAGTGCATCGGTGATCCTGTTGCCAAAGCCAGCGTAAAAGGGATTGCGGGCAGATTCACCAAACAACCGTTGGATATCTCGCAAGCATGCCATCTTGAACACTTCTGGCTTCCGCATGATTACCTCACTAGAGACCAAAGTCAGACAAAATGTTATTCCGGTGTAAGAATATATTGAACGCTAACCGGTGCAACGAAGCCATTAACCGGTCGGGACTCATGATAACAGGACCTTCTGGCAATTGGTAGTTGTTCTGCTTGATACCCTTGAGATAATCGCGTGTTGCGTCTGCTTGGCCAATTGCTCTCGAAGTCAGGTACATGATCTTGTATCCATTTTTCACGATATCGGTATAAAGTTTTGCAACACCAAGATGGGTCCAATCACGTCCAATCATAGCAAATACGTGTCCAAGACCGTCAGATCTTGCGAAGTAGTTCGAATATATGAGACACAATGGATGGCGAGTAAAAGAAAAGAGCTCACTTCGTGATTGTACCATCAATGTCCGAGATAACGACAAGGTCCGTGGAATCCCAAACAAAAATCCGAGCGGTCGCTGCAATAGCGCCCGTAGCAGAAAGAGAAAAAGTGATTGAATTCGGACCAGGTTTCAAATTCAGTGATTTCTGCACATACACAATCAGCACCAGAGAATTTGTATGCATGTGAATACTCTCACAAGTTGATCGGATGTCAGTCTCAAGGTCTTAGCAAACTTTTTATTTGAAGGTGCAGCAAGAGCAGGGGGGACGGGAGCTGTGGTTTTGCGTGTCGGAGTTGTGTCCTCAGCCAGTGAAGGGGGGACAATATCAACAGGATTCTGCACAGGTGTCGCGGGAACGCTACCAGTCTTGACATCGGTTGCCGATATACCCTTCGTTTTCTCGTCAACAAAGGGTTTGCCTTTCGGGAGCGGTAATGACGAAGATGACATATCCTTTGCCTTCGAGCGAATTTCAATTTTAAAAACGGGTAAGATGTCACAGAAAACATACCGTGTCATATACTGGATACGGCTGTTTCGTCGTTTCTCCAATAGTTTCTTTATTTCTTCCCCTTCCCCACCACGCAACCCACGAAGACGATGTCGGTTTCTTTGTAAGCGACTGCCTTTGTTTGTCACCAACGCTCTGTCCTGCGTGGTTCTTGTTTGCCGGAAGTATTGCAGGACCGTCAGATTCAGAGGGACTTTTTGTCTTCTGTTGCTGTGTGTCGAACCGACCATCCGGCTTGTCAAATTCGTCAGTTGGAGGAGGAGGAGAGACGGGGCGAAGCATGTCACCCGAGGCACGTTTCTCCAGTGCGGAAGCGCGCCAACGGACAAGAGCATCCATGAGAGGCGAGCCGTCGTCCCTTGTGATATATCTACACGTCAATCAGCTTTGAGTTCGTAGACAGTCAATCGACAGGATAAACTTACTGATTCTTAGCCCAACGGATGACAAGCCGCGGGTCATGCACAAGCACCTCATCGTCAAGGAATCTACTCCAATCAATACAGTAAATATCGAACAGACGTGCCATCTCTACTTCATCGCGCGAATGTTCCTTTGATTTGCTGTGTCCATGCTGGCTCTCCTCGATTGGTATAAGGCTGAGCTGGAATGCAACCTTCCTGCCCTCAATACTTAAAACAAAAGTGGTCAGGTCGTCTCGACTTGCACTTAAAACACCACCGTCGCCAAATGCTTCATTGTCTACGTCCTGAGGGTCGATCGCTACTTTCTCTCCTTCTCCACTCCTAGACCGTCCACGCCCCCGGTCTTCGACATCTTCATTTTCTTCGCCAGAGAGAGGTTCCCCTCTGACGTCTTCGTATTCTTTGTATTCCCGGCTCCCTCGCATTCCTTTCCGCGTAGGACTAGCCAGGAAATGAGGCGGGACTGACCGGCTCCGACCAGTCAAACTACTCCCACTCGGAGTAAGTGTATCCTGACGTTCAGTGTCATACTCTTCTTCTCCATCGCTCTTCACATTATCGGCACAAGCAAGAACGACAGCGTCTGGTAACCGCATTTCCATTCGACGCCCTTTTCTCTCAGATAGTGTACTCTTCTTACGGCTGTCGGGGTTTGTACTGGAGTTCGTAGAAGCTCTAATAGCCTTAGAGGGTTCTATTCGACCGCCCTTCCCAAAAGACGTCTTCATTGGGGATGGCTGCGGAAACGCGCCCCAATCCCAAGAGTATTCTACGGGCATCTGTAGATGCGGGAGCTGAGCATGCTCAATCTCGTGTGTTGAGGAGAGCGTCAAGGTTTGGCTTGGCTCAACATCATGTTCGGTGTCTGGTGGAGGTTCCGACGTCGCACGAAAAACATGAGGCGGGAATAGGCCTTGGGTGGGGGAAGGAAAAGGAGAAGGAGAAACTGATGGTGAGTACGAGGAAGGAAGTTGGGCAGAATGAAGAGCAGACTGGGTATGCGAAAGGATAGACGATGATTGCCGTTTCACAATGTCTTCTTGTGATGTTTGAGCGCGTTGGCGTACAGTCTGGTCTGATATTTCACGGTCATGGTTGCCTGATTGTCATATCAGCTTCATATGCCAAGATGGATCCTCGACAAGGTAACCTACCATCATAATGCACTGTGTCTTCGGTATTTTTGAAAGCTTTGGCTGTAGGTGCATCGTGGCTGCTCGGTACTGAGTCCAATTTAGAAGATTTCTTCTGAGGAAATGCCAAACGTTCCGATGAGGGCTGGACATTGTCTGACCTATTGAAGTGTGGGTAGTCCGACTTATAGCCCTCCATATCAAGAGTCACATCTATGACGTCGTCAGATATAGCAAGTTCAAATAAAACATGGAAAACATGTTCACCATGGTGATATTCCACCTCTGGAACATGCGTTTGTGCCCTGAGCGCCTTTAGAGCTTCATCTACACGAGAATCCTGTTCGCTCTTTTCTGGAGTCAATTCCCGTTCAACTGACGGTTCTCTTGAAGGAGGCGGAGAAGGTAGAGAGCTCTGCATAAGTGTTGCTTTTGACCCACTTTTCCGCAGGGCCTTTGGAAAATTATATTCCTGCCTGGGTGTAGGAGGTGCTTCTTCGTTAGCGTTTCCATTGAGATCGAGGAAGTCTGGCTCGACGCGGGTCCGTTCTGCTTGGGATGTAGTGGCTTCAAGTTCCTGTGCTTTGCTATCCTCCTCCTTTGCGCCAGAACGATCCGCGTCAACAGGCTCCTCTTCCACGTCCTCCTTTTCCGGCACAGTCGGCTGTAGAATGGGCGAAGTAATGAGATCGGCAGGGACGTCTTCGTCGGTTTCGAACACGAAGAAGGCCTCACCAGCCTGTCCGATCTTCATGTTAAAGGGGATCGGATTTCCGTTCACAAATACGTTTACTTTCTTCTCTCCGGGGCGCAGTACCTGCCATTTCCCAAACCGCACATGGAAGGGAGAACATACGAGCTCCGTGCCGCCGTTGTCTGTTGGCCGCTGGATGACTATGACGTCGATCGCGCCTGTGAGGGTGGAAGGATTTATGGGTGGTAGTTCCTTGTAGTATTGGTACGGCGCGCTGATAGCGTTGACGGCGCCGCGTATGTAGTTCATGGTAGGAGGGGAGAAGGAGAGGAAGATGGTAAGACTTAAAAGTATATTCCATGCTGCAGTCATGTGATTCTGCTATGACATATGGAGGCGACTGCTTCTGAAGCCCAGAAATACTTTGTACTGCATGACATGTCAATGCAATACACCCGCAACGAATACGATGGTCCTGATTACCTCAAAGAGCCTCACAAGTTTTTACAACAAAAATTTACATTTGCTTCGTGAAAATATTGCAAATACGAAGCTCTGTCGTTCTACGGGATAGTGATACAGCAAAGATATACGCGAAAGACAGAAGTGTAATTAGAGACTGAGATAGAGCTGATGTCCATCCGAGAAAGACTACATAAGTATAGGAAATGCACCGGAAATGCACAAGAATCTAAAGAAACATCACAAAATATTAAATAGAGCGTGTGGTAGACAGAGAGAAGAAGAAAGAGCACTTGGGTCGAATTCATTGACGCCGCATACCTACCGAGATTGACATCCTCGCTGGACTTATGCTCATCGCGCCTAGAGACTCCCCTAGACCATCGTCGTCGTCGCTCTTCTTCCCAGCGTCCGCCCTCGGGATATCGAGATATGCTGTCTTCCTCACCATATCCACGGCTGACAAATGCCCGTTCGGATTCTTCAGTTCATTTCCCTCTTCGTCTGAATCGACGTCGTCGTCATCATCTTCGTCATCGTCGATAGCGACGGAAGACCATTCCCTATACACTCCTTGTATGAATATGTTCGACTTCGGCAAGCGGTAGGGGTCAAATGGGAAGAACGTCGTAAGTTCAATATTTGCTGGCTCGTACAAAATCTTTGTCTGAAGCAGGGCGAGTAAGGAGGAAAGACTCTCGGCACGCGGTGCGTTCGTGGCTAGCGATCGAGATTTGGAAGACGAAGAGAAGGACATATCGGTCCGCCTGTTTGTCTCAAGAATAGTATAGCAGTAGATAAAGTCGGTCGCTTGTGCAACGCGAGCGAATTGCATGACGACATTTGGGGAACAAACCTAAGAATGACGATGAGAAAAATTTGTATGATATTGAAAGAAGAACGGACCTTGAGAGGATTCAAGACAGACACCACCACCCTCTTCAACACTGCTAATTCAGGCATCCACTTGTCCTTCGGACCTCCAGTCTTCAATGCAGATCTCGAAGTGGCATCTAGATCTATATCTAATTCATCATCATCATCATCATCCCCGACTAAATCCCGCCATCGGAAACAAAACACCAGAAATACAGCCTGAGCGACGGCATAGAACACTGTATGTTGCCCAGATGCCAGTATCGCGCCGATCGTAGCTGCAGCATTTCTATTACCACTTGCATTGTAAGCAGAGTTGTTGCCGATACCCAGGCCAGCACGCAAATCCGCTTCCACGCTGTCCAGATGCGATCTAAGGTATTCGCAGAGAACGCCCACTACGCGGCGCGCGCTTTCCCGATCCACAAACGTTGCGCGGCTGACGAAGCTGCCAATATATGAGGCAGCAGCTGCGCGCGTTAATTCGGGAGTCATCATGTGTGCGTTGGCGTTGGCGGATGAAGCATCGCTTTCGCCGTCACCAGCGTTTGTTGCGAGAGACGCTGGACCGCCCACCGACGAGGACATGAGCGCGCGGTCGACGAGCATGCCCTGGAAGACGTCCGAGAACTCTGGGTCGAGGGATGCATACCAAAATACGAGAAACTGGGTGTATCGTGATTTGAACGTACGTAGGATTGTACGGTCGAAGATAGAGAGGAGGGAGTGAAATTGAGTGCGCAGTAGTGATTTGTCTGCAAGTATGCGCGAGTCTTTAGGAGGTGAGGTGTTTGTGACCGCGGAAGGTTGCTGAGCTGACGATGGGATGGCGTTTCTGATATCTGCGGACTGGGTATAAGGAGGACCGAACTCTAGGAAACTATTTTCCAGCGGTGGTAATGGAGGCAATTCCATCGGTGATATGGGACTTGGATTGATGCTTTTGGTACTGAGGTTTTTCGTTCTTTCGAAATGCTCGAAGATTAAGAACAAGATGGCGTCTAGTTTCTTAACCATTTCTTGTATGTGTTGTGTGTTGGTTGGAATTTCGACGGGACGTTCATCCGGGTCTTCTGCTTCGGAGGATAGATCACTGAAGGCATCGTCGGAGTCGGACCCAGAGTCGGAACCATCTGTGTCCGGTTCTTGACCAAGAACAGTATCAAACGGATCAAGCTCGAACACGTCCTGTTCGTCGACATTATGCTCTTCTTCTAGCTCCTCGAGTTCAATTTGAATTTCCACCTAGCTCAAAAAGTCAGTAACCCGTTCTACTATGAAAACCATGATCCAGTAGATTCTTTGAGGAGCTTCCGTTAAAAGGGGATTCAAGGTGCGAACCAAAGCTGCTGCTGAATTCTCCAGGGAGTTCTGATTTTATATCAAAGCCATCAACTCCCGTAGAAAGATTCACAATGCTGCTTTGATGGTGCTGCTATCACTAGCTCAAAACTTTTTGCACCGGCGCTTGAGCCAGAGCCTAGAGTAGCCGAACCTATCTCATAAGACTGAGGTACAAAGAAAGCCGCATCTGAGTTCGGGACAGCGACACCATGCATGGACGCAACCGGATACAACCCCCTTTACAACGAATTCTTGGCATTGAGAATTTTGATATGGAAATGGACTCACATCTATTTGTATAGCCCGATCGATAATCGTTGCGAGGATTTTGTCCGCTAATTCTGGGCAGTAACTCGAGACTCTAAGCAAGTTACGAATGTACGTTGTTTGTGCCACTTGATTCTGCCTTTTGTGAGGAAAATGGCGGACCAGGAGGGGCTGAAGAGTTGATGGCAAAGTAGGCACCAAAGTAAGAATATGTCGGAGTAAATAGTGCAGGCGGTCGTAGATGATGCGACGAGTGATTGGTGCACTTGAAGTCGATGGAAGATTCGTATCCAAGGCTTGGATACCGGATTCTGTTCGTCTCGTAAGTATGAGATGAGACATTGATAAAGTTGACGTACGATAGGTAAATCCTTGGGAGATCTTTGATAATACCAGAGACAAGTACTCTGGTCTCGCACTGAGGAGCATTCCAATAAAGACGGTGTACGATTTTACTGTAGCACTGTCAATGGTTGTCCAAGGCATGTTTACGATAGCGTCTACCAGGGCAGCATGAGTCCTCTCGAGACGAGAGACAACATGAGATAAAGCAAGAAGCCACAGTCGGATTTGAGCTGTATCTACTTGGTGAGGTTGCTGCTGTGACGACGAAAAGCTATTAAACTGGGACACCAGCTCGTCGAAGGCATCGGATATGCCCTGATTGAATTTTGATTGGTCGTGTGGCAAGCGAAGAAATGAATCAAAGGACGTACATTTGCTTTTTGTTGGAGTGCATTGGTAACGAACGAGAGATACATACCGCGTTTGACCATCTCATCTTGTTTTACGCGCGAATTTGTTGCAATAGGGCGACGAACGAGAAGGCTCGTCGACGCTGCCTTGGACGCTTTCGACGATGATTTTGGCGGCAATTTGGCAGGTTCTGACTTCTGTGTCGCAACAGAATCCATGGTTCTGGATATGGGACCCGCCTTCAGTGTTCTGTGGTTGAATTGGGAGCGCCTTGAATGCGGGTCCATCAGACAAAGCAAAAGAAAGTTACAGAGAAAGTTAAAGAGGAAAGTTCGGATCCGTAATTTTCTAACACAGTCTTACGTCAGCCTCTCTCACAGCATCTCGGAATCGACTGGCGCGCCTTCCCAACACACGACGATGTCAGCGACAGCCTTCTCCTCAGCTCATCGGCTCTATGTCAAATCCTTGTACCGACGGTACTTGAAGAATACTTTGGATTGGACAGTCAGGCGAGACTTGTGGCGGCCCCAGGCGCTACAGATTCGAGCTGAATTCGAGGCAAACCGGTGAGGGTGTTTGGGCATGGATTATATGAAATGAGACTGAAGAGGAAACAGCAACGTGCAGGATCCCCGTACACTCGCTCGTATCCTAGAGAAAGCTGAAGCCGACCTTGCCGCTATGAAGCATCCTGACCCAGTCATTGGTGAGTCCTGCTCATTTGCTGCGTTTACAGATACTTATAGTCAATCGGGTGGTAGCACCGTCGTCACCCGGTGGTACAAAATGGTTCGTGTTTCTGGCATTTGTTCTCTTTATTGCTCAATTTATTGCTCTCTAGGGAACGTAATTTGCCAGTGAGTGAAGCCTCATGAGTTATATTTATCTCCAATTCCTAACTTTCTGAACAGCCCAGTATGGCGCCGTTGTACGACCACGAGGCGGCGGAGCATCATTAAACGTAGTAACCACTCAAATCAATTGCAAATCCCTATTTTGTCGAATACAAGCATCTACGGCCCAACAAAAGATATTACGCGTACATTGCGTTATCTGCGCCTCGCAAGCAGTCACTCTATCATCTTCATGTAGCAGCTCGATAGACGAGCGTCCGGAGAGCTGGTGCCAATCACCCTGAATGCAATATTTTCAACCACCACTTGTGACCAGTCGGAGGCCTACATGAACATATGGCTCTCTCACAATTTCAGATATGTTTGCATTCTGGAAGTTTGCTCGTCGATTCTTAGCTCCAGTTTCATCGGGGCACTGGAGTAACTCAGCACAAGATTCTGTCGGGAAAGAACAAGGGAAGTTGAAGTGTTTCTTTACGAAAACGTTGAGCAAGGCCAAGGACTTGTTCAAATGCCTTTGCCTGGTGATTTTTGCCCTCCATCCAGCTCTTCTCTGCCGTCTGAGCATCCAATCCTCAACGTTCGTGATTGACTGACACCATATTCAAATTGTGTGGCTGCTTTGGTAGGTGCATTTTTTATCCGCGAAGTCGCGTTTGCCTTCGGAACTACTTATGTTCAACGCCCATGATTCTAAACACGAGGATGCGCTTGGGTTTCTCTTTTACTGCTTTTTACCCTGTCACTTGTCAATCATGCTTTATTTAGTACTGCCTTAGAATTGCTCGCTGCAGGCAATCATGCAGCTGTATTTGAACGTCTGGTTTTAAGAACAGTAAACACAGCCACCTATGATTCATCTAAGTACATCACGCACGCGTTGAACGCATTACCTATGTTCCTCCCAACCAAGAGGGTCCATCGTAACTACTGCAACGCGTAGGAAATGGGTACGTTTCGCATGTATATATCACCTCTCCGGAACATGTTTTGAATTCGACAATACAGATTCTGCTGTGTCCAAGCAGCTAATTGACAAGATCTACGAGAAACGGAAGGCAGCTGCGCTTGAACTCGAGAAGTGCGTTCTTTCGTTGTGGAGCCTAGATGGACTGACTTACCAGCTCTGTGTAATTCTCCTTCATATTCCACATCTGCGCGTGTCTTTGGGCTTTGTAGGCAAATACGAGAATGCCACCAACTAGGCGAACAAAAGCGCATCAGCCAGATTATCGACCAGCTCGTCGAGATGTTCAATAACACATCAAACCAACTGCATATTCGCAATGGAGGACTTATAGGACTTGCAGGGACAGCAATTGCTCTAGGTGTTGATGTGGCACCATACATGGAGAAGTTCATAGGACCCTTGCTAGACTGTTTCGTGGATCCGGAGAACCGAATCCGTTACTTCTCGGCCGAGTGCTTGTACAACATCGCAAAGGTGTCGAAGGGAGAAGTGCTGGTGTATTTCAATGATATTTTTGACGCTTTGAGCAAGGTGCGTTTTCTGGTGCTTCACTTCCGTTTGTTCTGCTAAAATACATGAATTCAATTTAAGCTCGCAGCAGACTCCGAATTGTCCGTCAAGAATGGTGCTGAACTTCTGGATCGTCTCCTCAAGGACATTGTCGCAGAATCAGCTTCAGTCTATATTCCCTTATACCCAGAAACAGAGAAAATTCGCGCAGACCGGGAAAAACCTCAAGGTGTCCTTGTACCTCTGCCAGACAGCCCTCCGGGCGATGGGGCAAAGAAGGCCTTCTCATTACCTCACTTCATCCCGCTTCTTCGCGAGCGTATTTATGTCGTCAGTCCATTTACGCGAAGCTACTTGGTCTCCTGGATCAATGTCCTGGACTCCGTCCCCGAACTCGAGCTCCCGACATACCTTCCCGAATTTTTGGATGGACTCATGTGTGTACTCCCCAACTCTTTTTATATCTGATAAACTCTGATTCTAGAATAACAGGAAATACCTGTCGGACCCTACAGAGGACGTGCGAGTGGCTACTGAAAATCTACTAGCTGACTTTCTGCGCGAATTGCGCGATGTGACCATTGTTTCCCATCAATTAGAGCATCAGGGGAAAATGAGGACTCCTGCGGAGTCGCTGAGGCGAGGGAGAGGCGAGGGAGAGAAATTACCAGAACTCACGTTGGAAAACGCGGAACGCCAACTATACATGCTCGAGAATGAAGAGCATGAAAGGTCGACGCAGAGTAGCCAGTTCGGAAATCGTGATGATGAATCAGATTTCGATGACCAGGATGTTGGAGGTGAGCCCTCCTGATATATGTCCTTTCAGTTGTATTAACAATTTTGGTAGCATGGATCCCTGGTCAAGGAGTAAGAATCGACTATGCTGCTATCATAGAAATTTTGATTAGGCAATTGAATGGCGAAAGTAAGTGTACTTACCTCTTGCGTGAATCGCTCAATACTCAAGGTTTTAGACGAGGAAATTCAGCAAGCAACGGCTCTGAGGTGGTTAGCTGAATTCCTGAGCTTCGCTCCTGAAGTTATGGTCCCCTTCACTCCCCGCCTCATCCCCGCCATTCTCCCTAATCTCGCTCACCACGTTGCAATGATCCAAACAAATGCTATACGTACCAATAAGCTGCTGCTAGCTGTGATTCAAAAGCTTCCGTCACCTCAAGAACCTCCCCCACCACCCAAAATAGTTCAAGACAAACCAACCACCACACCAAAGCTACCACGTTCGCCAACCCCTACATCAAACTCTACAAACTCGAGACAAAGCACGCTTCAGTCACTGCCATTCAACAAGGATATGGACATCGCTGGAGAAAGCAGCGGTAGCTCGTCGAATATACCAACACCTCGACCACGGACAAGTATCGCTGATATCACTATGGTCCCGCGGACGGCTCCATCAATAGAAAATTCTTCTCAGGTTGCTGGACCCAGCTCAAGTCGGCCTCATTCACCTGCGTCATTGAGCAGCCTAACGGGCCCGGTAAACGGGCTGTCCAATTCACTCGTTGCTGAAGAGGCAGATCCCTTTGACTATCAAAAGACCGTCAATGAGCTCACGATTCAGTTTTTGAGTGAATATGAAGAAACTAGGGTAGCTGCTTTAAAATGGTTGATCATGCTACATCAGAAAGCTCCGAAGAAGGCGAGTCTTCAATGTCAGTTGTAATATCCTTCTGCTGATAAGAGAATACAGATTTTAGCAATGGATGACGGGACATTCCCAGCACTATTGAAGACTTTATCCGATAGCTCTGAGGAGGTCATCAAACATGATTTGCAACTTTTAGCCCAAATATCCTCAAGCTCGGAAGAAAGCTACTTCAAAGCATTTATGGTGAACTTGTTGGAACTCTTCAGTACCGATAGAAGATTATTGGAGACGCGGGGCAGTCTTATCATCCGACAACTATGCCTTAATTTGAACACTGAGAGGATATATCGAACTTTTGCAGAGATCATAGAAAAGGAAGATGTACGTTGTTCCCATCGTTTTGCTATCGCTGCTCATGAAGTTATACAGGATTTGGAATTTGCCAGCGTCATCGTACAAAAGCTGAACCTCATCCTGATCACATCACCGGAGTTGGCTGACTTCAGGAAACGGCTAAAAAGCCTGGAAACAAGGGTTAGTTCGCTTTTCATGTCTTACCAGACCGCAGTCAACTAATACAATCTTGTTAGCATGATGGACAGGCTTTATTCACGACCTTGTACCGCTCATGGTGCCACAACGCCGTCTCAGTTTTCTCATTATGTCTCCTCGCACAAGCATACGAACACGCCTCGAATCTGCTGCAAATTTTTGCCGATCTAGAAATCACGGTCCCGATGCTCGTACAAGTTGACAAACTTGTTCAATTGATAGAGTCTCCTGTCTTTACATGTACGTAAACCCTATCACCATCGTTCTCCCTGTCCTTTCTCATTTGTTTCCAGATCTCCGCCTGCAGCTTCTCGAGCCCGACCGATATCCGTACCTTTTCAAGTGTTTATATGGAATTTTGATGCTATTACCGCAAAGCTCGGCTTTTGTGTCGCTGCGAAATAGGTTGAATGCAGTAAATTCTGCAGGGTTTTTGCAGATCGCTCCTAGCAAACCGAAGTAGGTCTCCCTTTGCTCGCTTCTCCGCTGCTTTCTTGACAATCTATTCAGCACGATAGCATCCACGGTGACAAACCGATCAAAGATAAACAGGGACGAGATCAAATGGCAAGAGCTCCTCCTACACTTCCGCTCCGTCCAAGCAAAACACGAGAAGGCACGAAGGCAGACGCTAGGGAATGACACCTCTCCTATCCTTGGATTCCCGGATGATAGGTTCAACGAACCCACGGACAAGGGCGGGCGGTCGGTGCTCCCTGGTCAACCACCGATCCGGAGAAGAGCGACGGGCGATCTCACCATGGCGAATAATATCGTTCCTCTGCCGCCGCCTGCATCGAGGGCGGGCGCGCTGTCGCCGCTGAACCCGAGGGCCCGGGGGGCAAGCGGATTGACGGGTCTTATACCCGGCCCCTCGACGCTGCCGTCGAATTTGAATCCGGTTGCGGTGTTGACGCATGCGCAGAAGCAGCGACGTCCGTTGGAGCTGAATAGAAAATGAAGCATTTAATTGCTTGGTTTCTGGTATGGTGGCTGGTGTTGTGATTCCGTATATATTTGCGACCTGGAACTGGACATGTCTCCTGTTTTCTTAATTTTATCTTAGCTTGGACGATGCTACACGACACGACTTTCACGAATATATGCATGCGTAGATGATTCGATTTGGACTGTCGCGTATAGACCCCGCTACTCGCAATTTTCTCCGAACAGAACAGTGAACGCTAGGTATTCTATAGAAATATAGCTCTAGATGTGAGATGTGAGATGGACATTGAGCATCAGTGAGGTAGATATACAAATTATAATCGCTGAGGGCTAGGAACTAGAATATTCCTCTTGATTTCGTTGATTTCATCTTCCGAGAGGCCAACATAGCGCCTCAGATATTCCTCTGCGCCGCCGTAGGTCTCGTCGAAGTGCTTCAAGAAGGCCTGCATCGTCTCGTGACTGGAGAAAAGAAATTAGCTTGTATCAAAGGATGGATGAGCTGTATCATATACGTACCGGCAAGTGAACATGTTAAGGGCAGCCTCGTTATTAGAAGCGAATAAAGGTTCTTTGGAGAGCCGGGCCATGATCATCTCCCTCGCAGGTTCTCTGCCCACTCGTGTCAGAGCATAATCATGGGATATTTGTTCATCATCTACGCCAGCGAGCTAGCATGCATTGAAAAATGAGATAATGTAGATATCCCTCTTATTTGAAACTACTCACTTTGAGGATGATGGCCGCCATGATTCCTGTTCGATCCTTTCCTGCAGTGCAGTGGAAGATGCAACCCTCGTTTGGTTTGTCCTTGACATGTCGGAGAATTGCACCAAACGCGGGTCCCCCGTGGTCCAATATTTGTGAATAAAGCTCCAAGAAAGCCTATAATTCGTTTAGAAACGATTTAGACCCAGGTATGATATCCATTCACCTCTGTCTTTCCGCTAGCGTAGAGTTGGTATCGCCTGGGTGAAAATCACATGTTTCAGCAGAGGCAACAGCGTCCTGAATTCATTAACACGTACGTACTTGGCCATCATCTCTGGGCTGTAGTCTTCCGTTTTGAAGACGGGTATGTGGATAACCTCCACGCCTTCGATTTCGGGGAGGGGAGTGTTGTATTTCCGGATTTCAGTATCCGACCGCAGGTCGAATACCTTGGTGATTCCAAGATTCCTGATCAAGTTCTTTCCTGGGACAAGATAAGTTATATATTTTCCAGGAGTAAAGGAAAGACGCACCCTCTTCAGTTATGTTGGAAAGCTCTGCGGAACGGATGAAGATGCGTGGTTTGGTGACATGCCCTGGCTCTGTGGTGGAATGGTAGTTGCCGAGGTCTCTGACGTTGATCACGCCTGGGATGGTGATGAAGGGGGATTTAGAGAGAATGTCGTTGACATAGTCCGGGTCGAGGGGGTCGAGATCGTGCATGGCAGATGGTGGTGAGCGGCTAAGTGCTCTCGCTTACCGGGCGATCGTCCATTTCCGTGACCGCATTGCGTCACGCACACGAAAACGCCGCCCCTAAACCGCCCATCATTGAATTTTCGCCCGGCGCGTCTTGAGCTTCTCACTTACTTTTGACGCGCCCATCATGGACTCAGACGCGCCATCTTCGCCCATCGCCATGCCCTCGTCGCTGCCGCCCAGCAGCGCCGTCGACCCTACTCCATCAACAAACGGCGCAACACCACGCCGCCCCATCGCGGACGCCCTCGCCCTCGGCAACGACGAGGCAGAAGAGGATAATGACGAGGCCCCCGCCAGCAGTCGGAGAAAGCGGCCGCGTCAGATGAATGGCGATGTTCCGATTGTGAAGGATGCTGTTGGAGAGAGTGTGGCAGAGAGCTTCGAGACTTTCCTCAAAACGTGAGTCCTGCGCGTTAGGAGGGATTCCGGTAGTTTAACCTTTCTACTAGGTTTACAGAGGAAATCGTACTAGCTGCAACACCAGGATCAGATGGTATGGGTCTCGATGCAAACGACGCGGAATTGGTTTACATTGAGCAAATCCACACAATGCGCGAATACGAACTTACTACACTCTACGTGGACTTCGGCCACCTGCTCCAACGGGACGATGTCCTGGCAGATGCCATTCAAAAGCAATACTACCGATTTCTTCCCTACCTCCGACGCGCTCTGCTCAACTTAGTTACCGAGTTTGAGCCAGAATACCTTAAAATCAACCCCACTGCTGCCACCACCGACTCCGCAAATCTGCAATCCCGCGAGTTCAATGTGGCGTTCTATCACCTGCCTCTGGTTTCTGGCATTCGTGATCTCAGGACAGACAAGATTGGGACCTTGATGAGCATAAGTGGTACAGTCACCCGCACGAGCGAAGTGCGACCCGAACTTTTGTTCGGAAGCTTCATCTGCGAAGTCTGCAATGGCCTTATCCACGACATCGAGCAGCAATTCAAATATACCGAGGTGCGTTTGGTCAGTATAATTCTGCTCTGACATGACTCAATCCCTATCCAGCCCTCCCTCTGCCCTAATCCAACATGCGGTAACCGCACTGCATGGCAACTCCAAATCGACACCTCAAAATTCACAGATTGGCAAAAAGTGCGCATCCAAGAAAATCCCTCAGAAATCCCGACCGGGTCAATGCCTCGATCCCTGGATGTCATCCTGCGCTCGGAGATGGTAGAACGTGCCAAGGCCGGAGACAAATGCGTGTTCACGGGAACCTTCATTGTCGTGCCAGATGTTAGCCAGCTTGGGTTGCCTGGAGGGAACAAGGCGGAGATGCAGCGTGAAGCGAACAAAGGGAATGCGTCGACGGGAGGTGTTGGTGGCAACGGTGTTAGTGGGCTGAAGAGTCTGGGTGTGCGAGATCTACAGTATAAGACTGCTTTCTTGGCGTGTATGGTACATGATGCTGATGGACGAGTAAGTCCTTTCCTCATATAGCCACGGCCGCATCTTCTGACTTTGTTTGATTAGGCCGGGACAAATATTCGTGGAGAAGATGAGCTAGGCGATGAAAGTGGCCAAGCCTTCATCCAAGCGCTTACTGAACCAGAATTTGAGGAGCTGAAAAGCATGATTGATTCTGAACACATCTATTCCCGTCTCGTGGAAAGTATAGCACCTACAGTCTACGGCCACGAAATTGTCAAGAAGGGTCTTCTGCTGCAACTGATGGGAGGAGTCCACAAACAAACGCCTGAAGGAATGCATCTGCGTGGTGATATCAATATTTGTATTGTCGGTGATCCTTCAACGTCAAAATCACAATTCCTCAAGTGAGTTTCTTTTATTCAGTCAAATACGCATATATCCAACATATTCCAGATACATCTGCTCTTTCCTCCCTCGCGCCGTCTACACTTCAGGCAAAGCGTCCTCTGCAGCTGGTCTAACCGCCGCAGTCGTCAAAGATGAAGAAACCGGCGACTTCACCATCGAAGCAGGTGCGCTGATGCTCGCCGACAACGGCATCTGCGCCATCGACGAATTCGACAAAATGGACATAGGCGACCAAGTCGCCATCCACGAGGCGATGGAACAGCAGACCATCTCCATCGCCAAGGCCGGTATACACGCCACACTGAACGCGCGCACGTCCATCCTCGCAGCTGCGAATCCCATCGGCGGGCGGTACGATAGGAAGAAGACCCTCAGAGCGAATTTGCAGATGAGCGCCCCGATTATGAGTCGTTTTGATTTGTTCTTCGTAGTGCTGGATGAGTGTGATCCCCAGACGGATCTGAACATAGCGAAGCATATTGTTAATGTGCATCGCTTCCAGGATGATGCTATCAATCCTGAGTTTAGCACGGAGACGCTGCAGAGGTATATTCGCTATGCGCGGACGTTCAACCCCAAGGTAAGCGGATTTCTTCCACAGATTGCGTCCTGTGTTCATTTTTTGATTTTTAGATGACGCCTGAGGCTGCCGATGTACTGGTAGAAAAATACAGAATCTTGAGGCAGGACGACGCGACTGGTGCAGGGCGGAATTCATACCGCATTACTGTGCGTCAGCTAGAAAGTATGATTCGGTTGAGCGAGGCTATTGCGCGAGCAAATTGTACATCTGAGGTATGTTGTTTATCGTCTTTTTTTGGCATGGTTCAATTCTCATCTATCCGTATAGATCACACCTGCCTTCGTGCGGGAAGCGTACACGCTCCTCCGACAGTCTATCATTCACGTTGAGCACGACGCCGTTGACTTTGACGAAGAAGAGCTGGAAGCCGAGCGCGACGGGGGCCGTGCAGCTACCGTTCCGCCTGCCGTAGACGGCGAGGACGTCCAGATGGGGGATACGACTATGGACGAGTCTGTGCCAGTGCGCATCAACGTTGCCGGGCGACAAGGCCCTGCGCCAGCCGCTACGTCCTCTTCCTCACGCGCTGGGTCTATTTTACCTGGCACAGAGCCCCCTGCGGCACCCGCTGTGCCCAAGCGTCGGATGGTCATCTCGCACGACAAATATATTGAGTTGCAGTCGATGATCATCCTGCATCTATCCGAGCGCGAAGAAGCGACAGGGCAGGGTATGGACCGCGAGGAGCTCATTGACTGGTACCTCGAGACAAAGGAAAACGAGATACAAGACGTAGAACAGCTTGAATACGAGAAGGAGCTCGTTACGAAGCTGTTGAGGAAACTGGTTAAGGTATGTTGCTTTGTCTGCATGCGCTCGAGGCTAGTTGCTGATGAGTGACTTCTCTTTGATAGGAAAACTTCCTGCTAGAGATGAAAGGCGACCCTAACGAAACCATGACTTCAACAGCGGACGAAAGCCAGTCATCCGCCGTCGACGGCGAAAACTTCCGCGTATATTATATGGTTCACCCTTCCGTCGACACAGAGTCGGCCATGAATTCCACTGCGACTTAATAGGATTCTGGTCGTCGTTACTTCATCTTTCCCCGCATCAGTCATACTGTATATTCTCTGATCTCTATATGTTTTCATGCTTGCTCTTTGTTGGTTGTAATACCCGTTATTTAAGTAAATTACTTTGTATTTTGTAGAAACTTGGGATGTGCTTCGTTTGCTGAATTAGGATGCCCTTCAGCTGGATCAAATCTTCATCAGGTTGATTATAGGTTCCAGTGCATTGTTCTCCGTTCGCGCCTTCTTATCTCGAATGAACTCAGACGTCGCTTAGGGGTTGGAAGTGTGAATTGAACGAACACGCACGGGATAGGCTGTCAAAGGATTCCGACCATTGTTCTCATCTTCTCATGCTTACCTTTAACTACCACTCTCACTGGGAATTGATTCATTGAGACAGCTGTCCCCTTTCTCGACACCACAGAATTTCTGCCTTGCTACTTGGGAGCTTGCTATCGCAGGACTCGATCTTGACTCGATCTTCGCTGTTTTCTGAACATGGCTGAATCCGATGACGACGAGCTGTTCTCAGATAACCAAATTCATAGAAGATGGCATGCATCCCCCACTCCACCTGATTCCAGTACCGAGGATAACAGAGATGGCGCCGATGTGTTTGGGGAATGGCGAGTTGATATTATTTCTGAAGTGGTGGACTCTACAGGAAATGTTCTGTAAGTCTTCGTTTGGCACAATCAAGATCGCCAAGCTCATGACCATTTTTGCATCCCAGACATGAGGTCAGGAATTTCCTGACGCCAACGACATCCACTACTGATTAAATGATTAAATACATGACCAGGTGCGATGGAATGACTGGAAGCGACCCAAGAACAAGAGTAAAATGACTTGGGAGAACTCAAACGCCACCAGAAATTATAATGAGCATTGGACTAACATGCAGCGTAGAAGACGACTCTCGCTCGCAGGGGATACATTAGAAGTAGAAGTACCGACTGCCAGAGACATTCACAACGACTCGACATTCCTGCGCAGCCAGGCTTATGATGAGAAACTTGCTCGTGTTCGGAGGGAGAAACAGCCTAACCGACTTGTCGAGATGGCAAAATTAATGGCGAAACACCACGAGCCCTTGGATCTGCCCCGTAAGCAGGGTATAGGAGCAACCTCTGATAATTCTTCACGGGTTGGCCAAAAGAATTCTACCGCCAGTTCCTCAAAGTCAACGACTAATTCTACGAGCGCACTAAAAACCTCTTTACAATCTTCAGCCACATTCCGACCCTCTTCTGCATCTGCTAGCACCTCAAAAACTCCTACATCGTCCGTTGTAGTATCAGGGTCGTCCAATAAAGCCTCTCCGCTTGTGGGGCGCGCGAATCCCCCGATATCTAGGCCCGTGCCAGTCGCAGCAAACAGATCGTCGGATGGACAAAATGCACGTATTAAGAGTACGGAGACTAATAAATGCTCATCTACTGGTCCTGCGTATCCCCAGCCACATAATCCCTCCAGTAACGCCCATACGTTGCCCCCATCGAAATCTTCCATTCATCAAGGAGAGATCCCATCTACACCTACAGACAAAGGAAAGCAACGTGTACAAGGAGAACACGTTAACCATGTATTGTCATTGCCTCGCAAACGCGTCAAACGGTCAGCCCCATCAGATTCAGATTCATCCCCCCAAAATCGGTCGAAGAAGAATTTCATTCCTTCAACGACTACGAATGTGCGCGAAGACACCCCTTCGAAGGAGACACCTCAGAGTCTCCGGCAGAAGTTATCCCGCGACTGGACCCTCGCAGCAAAAGCTCGGGGAGGTGCACCTATTACATTTCGTAACGATGTGGATGACGAGGCCGTCCCTCCTATCGTTGCCTCCTTCCGTTACCTTGAAAATTCTTACCTATTGTAAGTTGTCGATGTCATTCCGCTCTATTACTTTTGGTACTTTGGCCTCATTCCCCCCGAATTTAGCGCCAAAGGAATTGACCGACCAGACAGTGGATTCCTCACCTCATGTAATTGCAATGAGTGTGGACCGAAGCCAGAAACGTGTGGCTGCCAGGCTGATTGGGAGCTTCCTAATTTTGCATACACCCCTTCTGTGCGTACCAAAGTTGCCTCCAGTCTATGCGGTACGTTTTTGTTCATTATCTATTTGCAGGGCCTCTATGCATTCAACGTACCTCCAAATATTGAGGTCATTGAGTGCAATAAGGTACGCCAATGGACTATTCACTAGCATATAAGAATCTTTCTTCTGATCAGCATGTTCGATCTTTTGTAGCTCTGCAAGTGCTCCCTACAATGTGTAAACCGTGTCTCCCAACGGCCTCGTGATATACCTATTCAGATCTTCAAAACACTTACACGAGGCTGGGGAGTACGAACATCAGTACGTTTAGAGAGGGGAAAGGTTCTTGGGGTATATACTGGGTGGGTCATGTCCTCTACCTTATCACGCACACCTGGGCGCTGATTTGTTCGAAATTATGACGTGAACCCATATACGTAGGCGACTGATGTTGGTCTCTTTTGTTGGGAACGTTGTACTGTCGTTGATTTCCTTTTGACTGTAGTCGACGCGAAGTCTCACGAGCACTCCCCTCGGAGCTATCCGCATATTGCTTCGACCTCGACGGAGACGAAATAGTCAATACTGGGGATTTGTCACAGTCAACTCAAGGAATGCAAGGGAAATATTCGGTAGATTCACGCAGGGAGGGTGCGTGGATATATTCCTGGATCTTGTTCTTAATTTACAATAACATGCCACAGGAAACTGGACCCGATTTATGAAGTTAGTGACTGTTATTGGGTTTCTTGACAATATTGACGATCTCTACGCCAACTTTTTCCAGTCATTCTTGCTCCCCAAACGTTCAGATATATCTTGTTGTACACGACAGGCCCACCGGCGTACGTGCTTTCACCACTTTGAGGCTACGTCCTGAATACTAGCTGCTCAACACATTTTCATTGTCATCTAACAGTCAGGGATGCCCTACATCGCATTCGTAACCATTGATAGTATACCCCCGTTTACCGAACTTACGTTTGACTACCATCCAGAAATTGCGGCCCAGCTTGCTGCAGCACGATTACAGGGCAAACAAATGATCAAGCTTCCTATCCCGGAGGACTCCAAGCAATGCTTGTGTGGAGCACAGGACTGTCGTAGATTCCTATTTTGATGCCTTTTATGAGTGTTTTGCTTCTTGATGTTCTGGGGGAGTTTTCCTAAAGGTTGCCTTGACTGTTAAATATATGCAGGAATGTAGAAGATAGTTATTCATTCAAAGTTGTACAATTGCAGAATCTTCCAGTCTATTTAACTAACAATATGATTTCCTTACTATATCAAGGCCGCCCAAGTAATGGGAAGCCCTTCCACGCGATCTGTTTCAGCTTGGAGCATTGCTTGAGTGACCTGGATTTGAGCGACTCCTTGAGCGTTCGCAGCCCGTAGGTTACCAGCGAAATCGATAGGAACGTTTGGTTGAGGTCCATCGAACCAGTCGGTCATATCCTGGAGGAAGCCGACTATGTTTTCGTGAATATCAAGGAGTAGTCGATCGATCCACTGAGTGTAAACGTTATCGAATTCGTCATCCCAATCAATACTAGCCAAGTTCAGACCAGCTGGCAAGTTGGGATCCTGCACAAGCAAATGTAAGCCTAGAGGAATTGGCAAGGTGGATAACATACATTTGAATATCGTTCAAACCAATCAAACCTGAGCAGTACGTAAAAAATGAGTGACAGCCAAAAACTGACGACGCTGTCTTACGCACCAGACATCGTTGACGCATTCATGAGTCATGGAGAATTGGGAGAAGGCAATTCCGCTATTCAGATAGCTCATGACTCCCGCGGCCTATTCTTGATGGTTTAGAAAAACTAGCTCTCACAAGAAGTTTAATAATGTAATCTCACAGCGCGGAACACTGCAACCTGCTTCACAGGCTCGTAATCCTCGAACACATTTTGTGCCCTGAATGTTTGTCCAGCGATGGCCTAATTTTCCATCCTCAATGTAAGAAATGAGTAATACGCTGTCACTTACAGATGCTTTCGCGCCATTCTTGATAGGGTGGATATCTAATAAGCCCGAATTCTAATCATGCTAAGTGAACGAACTTACTGCTATGTTCTCCAGCCACACCATCTGATTGCCCTGAGGTGTCGGAAGATCAGTGCCACGGAACGAATTAGCAGGGAGACAGCGTTGCAGGGAGCTGATGACACTTTGGCTATTCCCGCCGTATGGAGCTTTGAGGTATGTGTTAGCCCACCCACAGAATGATGGAGTCGTCGGGCTAATCCATAAATCATGATTATCGGTGGCAAGGGAATCGATGAACAAAGAAACTGCCGAGGGAAGTTAATTCTAGTCAGGAAGCGAATGGTCTTCAGCTTACGCATTTGTAGTTCGTATACATGTTCTCTTCCGTAGAGATTTGCACCAGGTACTGGGGGTGTCTGTCTCTGGGAGTAATCAGAGTTCAAGGTCTGACTGCCAGGAGTGGTTAAATCGAAGTATCCTATGTTTTGTGTTCCAGAGTAGGTAGGAGCGTTGATGTTGATTGGGTTTGAGCCGCTTGAACAGGTTGAAACAGTGACCTGAAGCAAAGTCGTTATTATAAGTCTGATCAGACTAGTAGTTGTAGTACTTTTCGGAGCTCATGGATATGCGAGATATCTGATGGGATGAATTTTCGTGAGCCTCTGAAGTTCCTTGATTACGAAATTTGAAGAAACTCACTGAATGTGGGTATAGCTGCATCACTGGCAGGTTCCTCGCGTCTTTCAAACACCTCTTCGCGCCTTTCAAATGCGTCTTCGAGGGTCTGAGATGATACTGTAAATGTGATGAAATGTTAAAGCTGATACATTGAGAACTTCGAGTAGGGCTCACGATCATCGTATGGATCGAAATCGGTTCCTTTGCCTGTATCTGCTCCTGCGATCTGATTGCCCACTGCAGGGCAGAATAGGTTTCCTTCAAGAAAGTTTGGTCGACACGTCGTACACCATGAAGACATGAAATTTACCTGGGATAAATGGCACTGCTCGTTTTTGGAGGGCCGTACTACGACGATTCACAGGTTCGGTTATACGTTCCACTCCGTCTTTTCCAATACTTCGAATGAAAGCGCCGCGACGTTGAAGACCAGGTATGGGTGATAGTTTCACGTTCGTGTAGGCAGCAGATGTTGCATTACTCAATTCTCGGGTATCCAAAGATAAAGGGCACTATAAATTTCGTTAGTAATGGTGCGAAATGGCACAAGTTGAGTACTCACGTAGCCATTAGGCGGGAAGTTATATCTATCGCTGAAGAGTGGCCAAACCAGAGGACCTGTTTCCCAGAATGCGAGACTGAAGAGCAGTAATTAGTAAACGCCTCCTTTTAACAGGCGACATGTACATGCCTTCCTGTGACTCCAGCAGCACTATTTTTCAAGTCAAATTTGCCGATTAGAAGGAGAGAAACTCCTGAACTCACAAGTCTACGGAGAAGTATGGGTTTATGCAAATGTTGGGATCTTGGATATTGGAAACCGAGCCAGTGATACTGATACCTCCACCCAAATCTGTAGAATTATATGTCAATCAACATTAGGGCGGCATCATGTTGAGAAAGCTGACCAGCACGAATGAATGCTTGTGCATCTACCAGAGCGCCTCCCAGTATGCTAACACCCATCTGGACTTGCGGGACGATATGAACTGATAGATCGCCATTCAGATCCACGCTCCAATTGATGTCGGGTATCGGTCTGTTCAGTGGCGGTACCACGGCAGTAGGGTTTAGTAGGCCTGGCGTCTGATCTGAGCTGCTCTTGCCCAACGTAAAGTCCACCTATCAATACACCCATGAGCTTATCTTTGATATCTGATGAAAGTAATGCACACGTACGCTAGGGAATTGATATGCAAGCGATGCTGTGAATTGCCTGTTTCATATATGATGAATATTGCCCGGCACATTCAATTGGAGAAACGTTTACGAACCCTGAGATTGACAGCTGGCCAGTGATATAACCTTCAAGGACGAGAGAGGGCCCTATTCTGTTAATGGTCAATGATCAGTGGACCTTTGAAAAGGTGTGTTTGGCCTACGTTAGAATCCCGGGGTAATAGAGTCCTGTACGACGGCGTTGTTATTGGTTTGATCGATATGTTATTATACACGTACTCACCAGGAAATCCGAACGAAGCTAATTGAACCATGGAGGAGTCGTACGAGACTGAAGCAGTTCCTTCGATGGTGAAATCAGCCCTGGCGTCAGCATCAGATGCTAAGATTTTGTGAGCACTTCGACTTGACAAATAATACGATGTCACGCACAAAAGAACAGATATGCTGCTTGGACAGTAGGAGGAACAATCTGTCCCTGTAGATAGAATCCATATCTCGCGCTAAACTGAGCGCTACCTGATACCTCGATGTTCATGCTGCTCTCGAAGGCCGGGGGACCTGAAAATATCAATTAAGAAACATTCTTTAGGATTAGAGTGGCACCATACCAGGACAAGATTCGCTCTGCGTGAATATAGGATAAGTATCGGACCATATGAACTGTCGAGTTGTTGATGATTTCGCCTTCACGGTATTCAGTTTGTCAAGCCAGCCAGTGAAGGATCCCCACCATCGCCTGGTCAAAGTCTTCTCCTTCCAGAGGCCGCGTGATTGTAACCATTCTCTTCTCTCTGGTGGAGAATCCACGACGGTGTCCCTACAAACAGTTCTATTACTCACGGCAAGTAGAAATATTCGATAATACAAACCAGTAGTCAGGAAGATCAGACGCGTCCACCTAAGGCAGCTCATAAGTGGCGACATTTTAGAGAGAGAAATTAGGAGACTCACTCGCATATAAACCGGTCCATTTGACTCTGGCTATCAGTGACAACGATAAGTCAGTAGGTATCGACCATTAATTATGAACATACAATTGCTAGGAAATTGTAGTCGAAGCTCAACAAGTGAACAGACTCCGAAGCCGGTTTCAAAGAATTGTGCATGGCAGGAAGAGCTGTCTGATCAGAATGGACATCTAAGCTGACAACTCGACCGTAGGGGCCCTTTCCACAGTTTGAAGGCATTTTCACAATAGTATGCTGTGCCTGGCCAATGAAAACATGTCCACATCCAGTTCCGGATTCGTTCATAGGCTTGGAACAATATGCAAGTACCTTAGAAGAATATCATCGTTAATCCAGCAAATGAGGTTTTCATGAAATATTGACTCACTTGTTGCGCTTGATCACTTGTTGGATTGCATCCGACGACGACCCAATGTGATTCTGCAGCAAGAGAGGATACAGACCCAGAATTTGGGCTGTCTATGAAGACTTCACCGAATGGAGTGAATTCCTCTGCAAAAGATATGTTTAATGAAATCATTTGAGGACACAGAGGGTCATTATGCTCGCACCTGTGGGACCGTTTTCAAGATCATCTGGTGCCCCGGAATATACTGCCTCTGCTGACGACGAGTCTGAATGTCCTGAGTCCGTATCAATGTCGACTGTGAAAGTTTCGGAGCCTTCTGGAACAGTTGACGGGAAGATGTCATCAAAAGGAACCGGGATGAAGTCGGAGCCTGATTAACATGGTAAATATTGCAACGTGCCGTGACTTCGTTTTCAAGACCACGTACCAGTAGGATCACAACAATAGGACCTAGTTCCGAGTCCAAGGCAAGACGACGACGCGTCTCCCTGAGGATCAGTCACTGGACAGAGTTAGCAATATTAGTGAAGGTTACACAACAAGCGTGACTTACAGATTTGAACTTGCCCAACTTCACATGCATTATCGAAACCTATGAAGAAATAGGTTAGGCGCTGGAATCATAGAAAAGGACTACGCATACAAAGAGGTGGTGTCCCAACCCACTTGCAATTCTGGTAGGGTACTAAATTCGTACACTTTGGTCAGTTTGTCCATCATTTACTTGTAAAATGGAATTCATACTTGGGTCTGAGCAACAGAATGGCTTCACTTGACCAACTGGGCATGTTCGGGGACATAATCTGTCGAGGTCCTGGAAGTTGTCTGCAGTACAACTTGCATCAATCTGCGACGATCCCTGACCCCTAGTTCCCACGGTAATGAGAACAGGGCTTGAATTAGGACCAGGACAGCTTGGCGCCGAAGACGTGCATTCTATCATAAAAAATATGTCTGTGAGTCTGAATCACTACAGTAGATAGACGTTATGCTGACCGAAGAAAAGACAATTGAAATTTAGTTGTTCTAGATTTGTTTTGCAGCAAAGCGCTTGCTGTCCAAGTAAACACATATTTCCGTCCCCCGCAGGGTCCGTTGCAAGTACCGCTTCGCCTGGATTACAGGACGGGCTGCATAGAACATCACCTCCGCGCCATGTACATTCAGTAGGAGCGTTTCCAGCAGGGCAGCATAAAAGAGCGCGATTGTTCAGCGGACACGACTGGCCTGGCAAAGCCGGATTTGTCGTTACAGATGCGATGGCTCTGCATGCAGGAAGAGGAGAGACATCAGTGAGTAACAGCCTAAAAAACCGTGTTACAAACTGACACTTGGCCGAGACCGCATGAGGTTGCACCACAGGGCGAAACTGTACACTGGTCGCCAGCTTCTACAGTTCCGCCAGCAAGCGCTGTTATTCCTGGATACAAATCCTTCATCGCAGTGTAACTTGTATCGTCCTGGTCGACAGACCAAATCATGGTTCCACCAATACAGTGATCGTTGGCGCTGTGAAATGTGCTCGTTATTGCTCTACAAAAAATCATAAGCAAACAAATCTCACTAATTCATCTTGAGCGCGAACGAATCCTGGTCATCGTAACTAACCCATTGATTGCTAGAACACAAAAATCACTCAGCCTGAGCTTTGTCTAGAATGAAAGAGAATGATTCATGCTTACGAGTCCCAAATTATATATTTTACCGCCGCGACTTCGTCGAAAATAACTTCCGCTGAGCTGGTCTGAAGAATCGTTTCTATCTCCGAAAACATGAGTGTGCCCGAGTTATCGCTACATGGCCCCGCTATATAGAGTTTTCAGAAACCGTTCCACAAAGCTCATCAAAGACTTACGATCTCCTCCGGAGACCCATGGGCAAGGCGGTTCAATGCAACTAGGGTCGGCCAGAGTGAAGGAGCGCCCGTAGAAGCCCATTCCCATTACCTGTGACCATTATTATTATTAGAAGAGAACTTTAAAAAGTGATATGATGGGAACCATTTGCGAGGGGCTGACCCCAACCCTCCAGAACAGCTGGAAGGCTTCGTCAATTTCCGTTACTAACAGAAAAACATAAGCTTGGAGCGTAGCAAGGAATAAGATATCACTTACAATTTGTATGAGAACCAAGGACAAATCTGCAGCAAATTTTCAGCAGGGTATAAAACAAGCAAAAGTAATATGTGAGGCGAACCCTATGAAAGGCTTAAGCGCATATCAGAACGTTTCTCAACACAGAAAAAAAACGGACATACATCTATTCCATCCCATGTTCCTAACAATGCCAAGCATTTCATCAATTCTGGGCGCCTAAATGATTAATACACCACTTACCATGTAGATCATACGTCCTGGTAGAATATGTAAATAAATGTGGCGTATATAATAGGAAAAAAATCTTACATCACGTTAACCCAGTCTGCATAGAGTAACAAGTTTGGAAGATCGAAATGTTGAAGATACCAGAAGGAAGATGGGGCGGTGCTAAGAATATCGCTTAATTTAGGCCCGATTAGGAAGGTAGTGTTCAACTCACAAGGTCAATCCGTAACTGTGGGGTATAAAAGCAGTCTGGGTTCGCTATGAGCTTTATGTCAGGGATTTCGAACAATAGTATTACCTTGACGGCTTTCATGAAAGACACATAGTTTGCGGTATCACTTGGATTGCCTCCTCGATCAAAAGCGCCCGGGTACTATAAATAGATTGACAGAAAATGTTGATTATGAGCTTCTGAGATCGAAGAAAACAAATGGATAATCACCTCCCAATCGACATCAATTCCGTCGAATCCATAAGTTTCCATGACGCTAAGGACAGAGGCTATAAACGTTTGAGTATTTCCCTCTGATGCGACAAGGTCAGAAAAGATATTTTGCGTTGGTGGGTCCTGTATTTAGAAAATCGTTGAGCATCACACTGGGTATCCTCACGTCATATTATAGACTCACATTAAATGACCATCCTCCAATAGATAGGAACACCTTGAGCGCGGGGGCATTGGACTTCAGATTTGTTGTCCTTGACCAGAGTGCTTCATCTCCGGCGTCCATGGGTATCACCTGGAACGAATCGCTAATCAAAGCAAACGCGAAGTTCACATGGGTAAGGCTGGTCGCAGGAATTTGTTCTGGGGTCCATGCCATGCACGACCTTGGAATCTTGTGAAATCGAGACGGCGAGGGCGATGAAATCATTCTCTTACCGAGTCGTCGCCCATCCTTCGTAGTATCCAATACGACGTGCAGTAGCAGATTGCTGGTCAGCTCCTACACGCGACGTTAGACATCAAGCGTCATGAAATGAGTAAGCTTCGATGGTACTCACCACATGATGGTATGGGGGGACCACCACAAAAAGATTGACAACCAGTCCCGCAAAATTCTTCCGTAGTGCCGCAAAATCCAAACTAAAGTATAAGCTCGAAATCAGAATCGTAAAAAAGGTGGTTGCATGAAACATACCTGACTACAGCAAACGTTCTGCGCCGAGCAATTCGTTAATGTTATGTTTGGTAAAGTAATAATATCATGCATACCAATGGACACTAAGTTTCGTTTTAATCAGCTACTACTGCATTATGATGGAAGATCCAAAGTGAAGCCACTTACAGTAAAGTTTGATGGCGCCGCATCGGGACCGCATTCGGCAAGTGCGTCACAGTTACTTGTACAGGGCTAAAGGAAGAGAGAAAGTACAGATTATTCAATACGTGGAAAGGGTAGAGTCGGATAATATGGTACTCACACCGCCTTGATCAACAGTTTTGCAAAATGCCTGTCCGAAACTGTAAAGAAGGCAAAATTGAAACAGCTTCAGAGTATTCCTTGCTCCATAGACAAAGAATAACGAACCCGCAGAATCCTGTATCTCCGTTGCAGCAGGCCTGGTTTGAGCAAGGTATATCTGGGGTACAAGAGCCGACTGGAAGGTTGGTTGCATTTGTTGCCTGAGAGTGGACGAGATCGATACGAGACACCAGAATGAGTATTAGGGTAAGGAGAACGCCTCTCTGAAGAGCTGGCCAAAACGTAGAGCCCATGTTATCTTAACGCTACCCCAGGGCGTCTGGTCCAGTAAATAGCTCAATTTGCATCCCTGGGTCTTTAATAGATACCAAACTTTCTACAGGTAATGTTGACATCGCAAATAACGAGGCGCCGAAAATTTCAGTTCGCGTGTTCCTCTATCAAATCTCTCGTTAGGAAGCGGATTAGTACAGTATCGACCCGCGCTGCTCTTTGGATGAATAAGTCTGCGATTATGCCGTGAGCGTGCGCATGAGACCTTGCTAAAGTCCGTCCGTCACCAGACTATCATAGATATAGTCTGGAAAGTATATTGTGGCAAAAATAGAACAAGCGCTGGAAATAGTGCTCCAATCTTATCGTTACTCCGGGATGTTCTCTGATAGAGATGCAGATAATTTGGTAAAATGAAGTAAGTGCTGTGATCAGGTCCTTATTATCGTCCTTTACCGCGCTGAAGGCGCCTGTTCCGTCAAGTGCACATCTTTCTTCCGCGCGATACAAGAAGCCAAAAATGTAATATTTGCTTCCAACGGCGTCTGAACATCAGAAATACTTCCGTCAAATCTCGAGGTCTGGGACCTTATGGTTTATTTCCACGCGAAGAACACTTACATTTCAATTGTAGATCTATCGCTTATCCTTGAGACTGACTCCGACTCCAGAGTTATTTGGGTATCATTGAAGTAAGGAATAGATTTCATGTCTCGGACCGTTATATGGTTCACAAAATCTGTTTTGGGTTGTGGTTTTTCAGTTCTCAGAAGGAGTGGCGTAGTGATTAGTATTCGTAATTAAATTATGTGCAATACAAAAAGCAGCTTTCAAAAGGATATAGTCAACGTGAAGGTGACTAAATTTTCCGTTGGATCCGGAGGGGATAACCTCTCAGAATCCAATTCGAATTGAATATTGAAAGCGAAGACAGCGTGCGACTTTGCTTCTTTAGGGAATTGTTCCTAAAAATATAACATGAAAACACGCGGCCGAGCGGCGAGCGGCGGGCCCACGGATCATCTGACGCCGCTTCTTTCACCTCCTTCGCTGTCGGAGCCGTTCGTCAAGATTGAACAGCTTACCTGCGTCCATGTTCTTTACGCCCCTTCAACGTACAGCTACCCTATGCGCTCACTCAGATAACCTTCTTCGCAATTTCACATTCACCGGCGGGCCGCACAGAATGATACGAAGCCGTATCTCGCAAGATAACTTGAGTTTTGATGACGAGACACTTGAAAGGAGCATCTGCATCCACCTGCAAAATGGTATAAGGTATTCGCCGGTTAAGACCTCATTCTATTAATATATTCTATATCGTTGGGGGTTTTCACCAGACGCAAAAGTTATTGAAATCGCATTCAACCCCCACTCGATTTTCGTTCAGTCGCTTATCGAACAACACAAGGGTCAAAAGTTGCAGCACAAGTTCCGGCCATGCTAGTGACTAGACTTATTTTTCTCGTACTATGCATCTTGCAAGATGCGTCGGTTCTGGCTTCTGGCAGCAAAAAATCGTTCGCTCAGAAGCTCTATGGTGTCGGAATCGCGCATCAACGGCTTCACCAGTCTCAAATGTTAGATCATCTTGCAGCGGCTACATCTACTGGAGCAGTCGCTCCAGCTATATCATCTTCTATATTGGCGGCTGCGGTAACGTTCCAGATTTATACGACAGATAACTTGCCTACTTCACCAGCTCCCCCAAGTGCCTGTGCGAGCGCCTTGTCTGGGACTCTCAACTGTGACCCTTCTATACAACTCATGGCGTAAGCGCAGTATCTCTCTCACCACTCTCTATTATTTACGCAGTTCTACATCAGCGCAAACGTTTTCTTCAACGCAACCGACCTGGCGACGTTGTGCACCAGCGCCTGTACATCTTCTCTTCAAAGCTACCGCTCTAGCGTAGTTTCTACGTGTGGTTCATACCAATTTCCAGGTCCCAACAATATATCATACGCTCGTAAGGACTATTGTATTGTGTGTTCTGAAGCCAGACTGACGGTCTGTTTGCAGCCACTCTAGCCATCGACACCCTGTCAGGGCCTTACCAACAGCAATGTCTGACTGACAGGTTATCTCTTTCAATTTGTCATAGAACCTAACTCATAATATTCCCCAGCTCGAGTGGTTCATTCTGCAACGCGATACTGCCTACTTTCAATACTACTTCAGGTGTTTTGGGATACCCCCACGATGAATTATGCACGTCTTGCGTCTTGGGAACCCTGCAACTTTCTTTAGAAAATCCCTTGAGCTACTCGCAATCTACGTTTAATACCCTTCAGAATGCACTTGATACATGTGGCTCGTAAGTTCATCGTCCTTACATCTTCTATTTCTTACTGATTTCTCGTCCATAAGTACATTCGACTCTTTCAATGTTACGACGACGGCGAGCCCTCCTTTTGCAACTATAGGCCCTGGCACGATTGTATCGTCTTCCAATCTGACGTTCTCTCCAGCGTGCTATATATCCGGTCGCAACATCACAACAACTGGGACTAACAATACCTGCGACTCGCTTGCTACTCAGTTCTCTATAACTCCCGGGGATGTTCCGGCCAATAACCCTACCTTGTCTTCGCTCAATTGCACTACGGGAATTGGCGCCGGCATTCCCCTTTGCCTACCTAAAGTACGTTCATTTATCAAAGGTTTCATATTTTCTGCCTGACTTTTTACAACGTTAGGCCTGTACTCTTTACACCGTTCAAACGAACCAAACTTGCCAAGATGTTGCAGACGATGCAAATTCGCGAAACCTCAACGGAGGGAATGTCAACATCACATTCACTCAGCTCCTCAGGTACTTCCCTCAGTTGTTCGGTTGCACTCATCATATTGAAATCACCTCATAGTTTCAATCCTGACTTGGGGAACGGATGTGCCAATATTGGCAGCCATGTTGGCTCAGATATCTGCATCAGGTATGCACCACTCATTATGGTGTAATTATAGTCACCGGCTGACATATGACAAAGTCCGCACGGTGGCTTCCCTTCGTTAGGAACTGCTCCAACGGATGTTTCGAAACCTACTGTTACGATAACTGCCACTGCGTCCGTTTCTCCATCTGTTGTCGTTGGTTCATTTCTCATCCCATTCTAGTCCACCCCCAGGACAAACAGCACCAGGGACGACATCTGCCTGCGGAGCCTGGTACCTTGTACAGCCAAACAACTTCTGCATACAAGTCGTGTTAAACAGTGAGCAGCTTGTTGACCCACGATTGGATTGCTGAACGAGACACCCGTAGATTCGATCACTTTGGACGACTTCTTGACGTTGAATCCAGAGGTGAGCCAGCTTTTCTTTCCAACGTTGAATTTTTACTGATGTTTATATTCCTCCCTTAGGTCAACCAGAACTGTACGAACTTATGGGCAGAGTGAGTTGTGTTCTAGTCTCAGTGATTGACTGAATTTATTCAGAGGTTGTCAGCTATTATTACTGCGGTTAGTTCCGGGCGCTAAATTCTGTCAACATGATTAGGATAGCTTATCGAAATTTATCGTTCTCAGTTGCAGCTTTTCCTCCCCTGACCCCAACAGCAGCGGCCCCTTCTCTAACGGCCAATGCGACGTCGTTCCACTTCTTTAGCAGTGCCCTCCCTACGCCGGTGACGACTTCCGAAGTATTTGTCCCCTACCCTTCGGTTACTCCCGCTCCAGTGAATATTCAAACTCAATGTCGTCTATTCTCATTTCTCATATTTTCATGCAAGGTCCCACCAAACCTTGCTCCAGGCAGTCTACAATTTGGCTGCAATTTCTATTACAACGTTACCACGAGGGACAATTGTACTTCCCTCGAAAGCTTGTGAATTCTAAATAACGGCTGATCATTATATCGTGTTCACGGATTACCTTTGCAGATTTGGCCTTACTGAAGCCCAATTCGCGGCGTTCAATCCTGGAGCCGCTGCTAATTGCCCGTCGTTGACCCCCGGACAATCTGTTTGCGTTCTTGTTTATGACCCTACTGCAACGTTCATGCCAGCTCCCTCCAACGTTGCACCAGGAACAATAACGGCGGTCAGCTAATTTATTTCCATGCGATGTCATATTCATTCAGATCGTTCTTACAATCAAGATGTGTGAATCTTACTACACCGTGGTATCGGGCGATACATGCGCCGTCGTTGAAACGAAGGTGAATATCTCACGTTGGATCATCTACCATTCACAGTCACTGAGACTCTATCAAAATTTCACAGAACAATATCACTGATGCTCAACTCAAGCAATGGAACCCAGAGATCAATCCCACTTGCTCCAACCTTTTACTTGGGGAGGCATACTGTGTCGCAATGGCTTCCAACTCGACATCCACGACAACGGCTATTCCCCCTCCACCCACCAATGTAGCTACTGGAACGATAACAACAGTCAGTCTCCCTCCTTCACATGTAACGCCTTTATTGAACTTCGTTTTTTAGTTCTGCACGCTGTATTACACCATTGTATCGGGAGATACCTGCCCAGTTGTAGAGACAAAGGTGATTGCACGCAAACTTAATATCCTCCAATCCTGAATACTAAATGATGTCATATATCAGAACAATATCACGGATGCTCAACTGAGGGAATGGAATCCTGAGATCAACACCGGTTGCACTAATCTTCTACTCGGAGAGGCGTACTGTGTTGCAATGGAGTCGAACTCAACAAGTACTACAACGGCTATTCCTCCCCCCCCTACGAACGTCGCCTCTGGCACAGAAACTATGGTCAGTCATGATGTCCTCTTACCTGTCAACATCTGATTTTCTAACATCATATCAGTTCTGCATTGTGTACTATACCATCGTGTCCGGGGACACTTGTGGTATTGTAGAAACAAAGGTAATTATATCATTATTATTGCCCTGCAAAGTTCTAAACAGTAGACTCTCCGTTGCATTTTAGAACAACATCACCGACGCACAATTCAAGCAATGGAACCCAGAGATCAATACTGCCTGTACCAATCTTTTGTTAGATGAGGTGCATATCATATCACTTTCTATCTTACTCAGGAAGTTTATAAGTGCTTCTACCTAGGCATACTGTGTTGCAATGGCCACGCCTACCAATGGGTCAACGCCTACTGGATCGCCTACATCCACTCCTCCTGGATCTGTTCCTACGAACATTGCCACCGGCACCTGGGACAAGTGCGTACTTTTCTTCACGATTCAGGACGAAATCCTCTAACAACTTCACAGCTGCACCACGTATCATACTATTGTTTCCGGAGACTCGTGCACTGCGATTGAAGCAAGGTAATATACGCACCAGTTTGCTAAAGTCTCCACACTCAATTCATGGATTATGTTACAGTGGAGATATCGCTATTGCCGATTTCTTGAGGTGGAATCCGGAGGTGACCATCAACTGTGGTACGTAGTCATTGGTCATTATTAGAAATGTATTTGAAGTTGAAATATCCTATAGACATCGATCTCAATGAGGTGAGCCGAGTTTGCACTTCGCAAAACACATTCTGACCTGCCAAAACTTTAGGCTTATTGCACTGTTGGACCAAGTCCATGCAAAACAATCCACACCGTCGTAAGCGGTGATTTCTGTTTCGGTATTGCCTCAGACGCAGGAATAACTACTGCCCAATTGATGACATTGAATCCATTCCTCGATGCCAACTGTGGTAAGCACTAGCCAATAGATACAGTACAATATGCTCACATTTTGGTGCCGTAGACCTCCAGATTGGATGGAATTTATGTGTTGCAGCATGAACAGAATGGGAGAATCCAAAGAAAATCAAAGCCTATTCCCCTTGGTAGTTTCGACATTGACTGCTGTATTTGTCTGCTGTATTTGTCCTAAATATCATTGTACGCCATTCTGTGAACAACATAAGATTTATTCAACGTTAGTACATGTCAGAACATAGTTAGAGTCGACGAAGAGGTAGGGGTAGCTCAATTGGATAAGACTTGTAGTATAGAGTAGCAAACCATAAAAACCAGAGAAGAACAGTAGACCCTACAAAGCCTGGAGAACCAGGATAATCATGACGGATGCTGCATCTCTGCCCGTAGCTTATCTCTGACGTGAACGAGCGCAATCCCGAGGTAGTTGTGGCCTTCTTCATGAGCATCAACACCCCAGTATTTATCTTCAGGATCAGAATAGATTATTCGTGCATCGGCTGTTGCAAGGAGCCTCATGCGTAAATCCGCGTGCTGTCTGAATTTGAGCAGGAGTACTTCCTCCATCTAAGCCAACATTCGTAAGTACAGGAACACAGCGCGACATCAAAAGAACGTACCTTCTGTAGATGGATATATGGCCAATCCGGACGCACGTCTGCCTCGTACAGTTTTGATATACCGTACAGATCCTGTACACGAGGACACGCGCGAAGCTGTTGAACAACTTCTGGACGCGTTTCGAGGAACTTCATTGACTCAAATAGATGTGTGGCTGTTAGGTACTCGATGCCCTGATAACGCACACGGTGGGGTGAGTGGTTCATGAATACCCCGTATGGACTGTCTTGCGAAAATCTGACGGCGGGTGGGCTACTAGGGCTGGGTGGGACAGGTGGGTACATGTTGTCGACAGACTGAGTAGACTGCGTAGCTTGCATCATGCCTACTCGTATCTGTGACGCTCCTGAAGGCATGACTTTCGGGCCATTGAACTGATTGGCGAAAGCGGGTTTGGTCTGCGACATCGCTCGAACGAGGTCAGCAGCCTGTTGCGCTGTGGACGTTGGATAGTAAGACGCCGGTCGTGATGTCGCCTGAGCAATATTCTGCAGGTCGCTCTGACTGGGGTTTGGGTTTGAGTTTGAATTTTGGTTTTGAGAAAGGTTCTGATTTGACTGATTCTGATCAGGTTTCACGAAGACCGGCACGAAGTGAACTTGCGGTTGGGGGACCTTCTTCTCGCGTTTGCTGAACGCACGTAAGAGACCCTTGGCTATCGACTTCTTACGTTCAACAGGCTTTGTGGGCTGCCCATTGGTCACGGTCGCCATATGTGGGCCGTAAGACGCCGTCAGAAGGGCTGCTGTTTGAGGCAACGTGAGTAGCGCCTTGTACGGAGACATCTCGTATATGTCTCGCGGAGGAGGAGGGAGTGGATTGTTCAAGGGAGTAGACGGTCGTGGGCCCGTTGGGCCAAAGACTACGGGGTTTGCGGGCTCAAGGGGCTGCATAACGTGCGCAAAGTCGCCGTTGATGGAATGGGGAGGGGAATAGCGTGCTGATTGCCGCGAAGATGAGTGTCTGCGTTCAGTACCTCGACTCCTCGGTCGATCCTCCTCCTCCTCCTCCTCATCGTCCTCTTCTTGTTCTCGAAATCGGGGGTTGAAGGGTGTTGGTACCCTATGAGAAGCAACAGACGGATTTTTCGGTGCTGGTCAAAAAAGAAATTAGAAGATATTGCGGTCTCTAAATATTTTATCATACGTTGCGTTTGAGGGATTACAGGTGCATGGTCTTGAGATTCGCGACGGCGAGACTGGGAACGATCCCGGCGGGGAGCTAGCGAACATCAGCAGGGTATACAAATGCAAAAGTGGAGGATATACCTTCTTGCCGAGCTGGTTGTGCACTGCCGCCAAAACCTCCAACAAATCTCTCACTTTCTCTTGGTCTTTGTTTCGACCTGCGGCTCTTCCTTCGGTCTTGTGGTAGCCAATTCAACAAAGGAGGCGGTAGCTGAGCTGCCTGGCCATAGACCCCGGGGGGTATGAATCCTTGAGTTTGCCGTTGAGGGTACATCTGAGGCCCGTACGCTGGAGCATATTGTGGTATAAATGGTTGGTTATACTGCCCTGGGTAGACCGGTGGAGGTTGAGGGGGGTACGGATACTGATGGTTAGAATTACGATAATATTTGGATTGCCCAGACCCCATAACTGGTAATGTTGAATCGAACGATAGATCAGAATTTGTCGTTACTGTAGGACCGAAGATTACAGGTCAGATGGGAGGTTTCTGGTAAATCTAGCTCACATAAAGAGTAAGGAGGAGGGTATTGGGTAACACTAGGTAGGAATCATGAAAAGGTCGTAAAAGGCGAAAGCAGAGCGATGTTGAATGGGCAATGTCCAAAATAGGTAATTTTGTCATACGTACTATCGCGTGTAAATCATGTGATCGATGTCAGGACATTGCACGGATCTCTCGTCGCGGTCTCCGACTCTCCGCCATTCGCTTCCGCTGCTTTTACAACAAGATCGTTCTCTTCATCTGCAGAAATGCCGATGGACTTTTCCACGTATATAATGCAACTCAACGATGCTATCCTAGTTGAAAATGGACCTAACCTTGCATATCTTCTGCGACCCACCAGTCCTCACGGAAAAGAGCTAGTGAAGGAATTCAGGAACCCCACAGTGAGTGGGTGATACGCTTCTGCACAATGGCACTGATATAAAGGACACCAGCGCGCGTCATTGGGAAGATACGAAGGATGTATGCAAAGTCCATGGGACGAAATCGCCATCCAATACGTTCTAGTCTGCACTCATGTGGCGAAAAAGAGATACATAGAAGCATTCAAAGAGGAATCGCAGCTGCTTTCGTGAGTAACGTATATTCCTACACTGCTCGTTTCTAATACTAGCCCAGTCTGTTCTTGCGCTTCTTTACGGAAAACCGTGGATGGACACTACCTGCACTTTTCTCAATACTACGAGACCTGAGAGACCTGGCAATGGACGTCAGTCATATCTTCGCTCCTGACTCAGTACACTGACTGAAACCAACGACAGGCAGATTTCCATGCAAAATATAATGGTCAGAAGAGTGAATGTATGGAGGATTCAGCTAGAACAATTGCAAAGGCCTTTGGCCACTGCATGACGGACAGGTTTCGTTTCTATACCGCCGATTCGCCTTATTCTAATTGTTGTTTATTTCCAGAACATCACCGCCAGACCAATCCAGAAAATGGGGCGTTTACTATGTCGTAGGGCTGGTGTTAAAGAGCTACTTTCGGGCAAGCCATTTATTTCACCACCATCCTGGCATACGTAATTGTTTGACGCCATAGATCAAACGAATATCACTTTCCAAAAATATCCTACGAGCGCTACAAGCAAATACCGACATTCCCCCACTATCCGCGTATCCAAGGTCGCATCAAGTAAGCTCGGCGCTTCACCCTGACTTCGTGAACAATCCAGCTTTGACACGCGGAAGGTCACATATAGGTATTATATCGGCATGCTAAGTTTCCTGAATGAAGAATTCGAGAAAGTGCGTGCTTTTCAAAATCCCGCTGTGCAACTTCACTGATCATCTATGACAGGCTGAAGAGGAACTAACGCTTGCTTTCTATAACTGCCACATCCAAGCACACAGCAATCAAGAGTGCGCCCTCCCATCTCCCTTGCCCATGTCTAACTTTAAGAAACCTCTCCACAAAGGCGCATTCTTGCTTATCTGATACCTCTCCGGATATTGAAAGGTCATCTCCCATCCGCAGAGCTAATGCAGCGTTTCCCCGTCCTGGACGAGATTTTCGCGCCTTTCATTACAGCTATCCGGATCGGTGACCTCAAGTCCTTTGACCAGGCACTAGACAAATGGGAAATGCGGCTGCTCGAACTGAATCTTTGGTTCTCCCTTGAAAAGGCGAGGGAACTTTGTATACGTGGGCTTTTCAGAAAAATGTAACTCGTCATTCCGCTATTCTGTCATTCTTTTCACCTGACCTGATTTTATTAGGTGGGTGGCCACAGGCAAGGGAACTCGGCTCCCAATAGCGATGTTCTCCACCGCCCTGACGATATCAGGTATCGACCTCGTGGAAGACGAAGCGGAGTGTCTGGTCGCGAACATGATTTTCAAGGGCTTCATAAGGGGATACATAAGCCACGAGAAGCAAATGGTGGTTCTCGCGGCGTCGAACGCGTTCCCCAGAGTAGCTGATCGTCCTTCACCGCTGGTGATGATATAGTCTTGGTATTATTCGCTGTCTTTCCATAGGGTTTATACAATACTTCTTGAATATTAGGATTCAGCGTTCGGAGATTGAGCGACGCTAAGCAAAAAGTTGAAGGGTGCGCATGTAATTTTCGATTTACGTTCGCTACAAACCCCAGCGAGATATTTGAGCACATTAAATATCCCAGTCCTCCAATGAGAATGCCAGTACTCCGAATGCAGGTGCTGCTTCGCCATGACCACCTGCAAGACTCTCCACCCCCCTTCGCAGAAACCGTACAAGACCGTCTAACTCCGACGACATCCGTTCCACACGCGCATAGAAATCCTCGTCCACCGAACTCGTTGATACCCCGAGCGTGGCATAAGAAGGTTCCGGGGGATCGTTCCCTGCGCCGGCGACATCCGCAAACTCATCTTCGTCTGAACTGTCTTCGTCATCGTCGAGCACATTCTGAGAGAAGCCGATGACGTTTTTTCGTTGACGCCTTTGACGCCGGCTGCGATGTCGCTTCATTATGACGGACTGACGCGACACGTCGAGCGTTGCTGTGTTATCACCCACGAAAGTGACGAAGCCTTCGCTGAAGTGCAGTGACATGTCTAGGATTGAGAGGATAGTTCGATGAAGGGCGGATGTCTGGAAATGTTGCTCATATTAGCAAAACCCAGGGGCAGTGTGAAAAATAGGCGCCTACATTCGGCTTCATGAGACAGCGTCCTTTGATCTTCTCTAAGCTATTTTACAATTAGATTCGCGGTCAAGTGATATAAGTGTGCTCAACTTACTGTGCATCGTGTAACTGAATTATGTCATCTAGAGATTGAGCTTCATGAATAGCTTCGCGGAACCGCGATACCTCTGCGTGGATGACCTGTGTCACAGTAAAAATCAGGTCCCGAACCGAGAGAGCTGGAGGGACGATACGTACGTATGTTGTAATGAAATTCAACAAGGTACTAGTGTATGTATCAGTAGCAAATTTGAGGCCAGGAGACATGTGGCTTACTTGATGAACCAGCTCAACCTACTTCGCATCGCGTAAAAAACCTTCAATTCCTCCTTGAGTTTCTTCCCTCTACCACGCCCATCTCTAACGAGGATCCGCTCCATCACACTTTTGGCCCGGCGTATCTGCATCAGGAAAATGAATATCTCGGTATAGCCTTGCAGTGTTCTTGGTTGGAAAATGTATGTGAGAGGAAATGGGACGGCGTATTCCAAAGCAAGCCCATCAATTGCTTTGACCGTTCGCTTGATCGTACGGTCTTTATCTCGACCTCCTCGATACGATAGACGGACTAGGGCAGCGTTGATCCATTCCTTGGTACCCGCACTCGTATTGGATTCTATCACATCTGCGAAGGCAGCGTTTAGAAAGTGGAAGTCGCCCCACGATTGAGAGGAATCCATCTGTGAAGTTGTCAATTAAGGTCATGTACGAGATTACAGAACTGACCTTAGTGAATAGCACATCGATAAAGTGACTGACTGCATCTCCTTTGCGCATCAGGAATAAATCTTCAATGGCTTCCATATGTTTCCATAACCCACATTCATCTATCAGAACTTTGACAAGGCCCGTGCCCGTAGCTTGGTAATGGGGAAGAAGGCCATCGTAGATCAGTCGAGACAGCGTGTCGACAGAAACAGAGAAAAGGCCAGTGTTTTTTCCTATGACTCCATCAACGCTGTGGGTTTCCGGGCTTACTATGTCTGAAAATGTCTTCCAATTGTTGAACGCATTTGAATGAGGGGGTTCACCGAGAGCTCTCATGAGACCAACTGCTTTGCCTGTCTCCAGAACCAACTGGGAGACGTGATCCAAAAACAGAGGGATTGCTTTTCTTCGAGGCGAACCATCTTCGAGCGCGTTTCCATCAGAGATCACTCCTTCACGGAGCCCATACCCCTCTTTCCAAAATTCCGGGTCTAATAAGCCCATGCCCATCATACCAATACCAACGCCGCTGCTTTCAATGAAGAATTCGTCGTCAAGTTCGTCGGCCATCCCGGGTTTCCCTCCTGTGCCTACACCCAAACCCAGACCCATACCATCCTTGAGCCATCTTCCAACCATCCCCCATACAGGTTCCGCAGTCCTGACAAATATACGCATTAGCGCGTCACTTGTCACCGTATCGCCTCGCTCCATATGTTGCTGTACACTTGCAAACAGAGTATCAAGGAGGAGAGCAGTCAAAGCTGCTGGTTGGCGCCGCTGCAAGGTTTCGTCGAAGAGAGTGATATCTTCTTCTGGCCGTAATTGGAAAACTTCGTACACGACACTGAGCAGGATTTCGAATGACGTCTCGTATTTGTCACGGATAGCTCTTTCGGTGTCCAGGAGACTCACGACGATCGAGTCAGGGTCGATTCCGACATATGCTCTACACATGGCTTCTTCTCGTTTCGCACACCATGCGTTGAATGCACGAACAGCTTCATCAACAGCGTCGGCAAATGCTTCGCATGTTCGGGTAGACGTTGCTTTGTTATTTCTGCTGTTGGGCGATAGTGCACGTTCGAAGATAGCATGAGAGAATCGGCGGAGTTGCTCTACGGTAGTCGCAGTTTTAGCCAGAGAGTTGAGGATGGATTCTTGAGATGCTAGGCTCAAATGGATTAACCTAGGTGTTTTCGAGGTCATCTTGGAAACCAACATGTTAGTCAAGACTCCAATGTATTGGGAAAGTATGATTGACTTTGAAGGCATTATCTTTCCAGGTCAATATGACATTTCTGTTGCCTTGCAGTGCCATGAGAATGTCGCGGACCATATCGTCTTCGTTGATGTACCGCTAAATCATTACGGATTCTCTAGCTATATGTAGTTCGTAAGAGCCAACCTACGCACCTCCGGTTGTAACATTGCTTCGCCATCCTTGAACCCATTTGCCTGAGCAAGAACACGCGTGACAGTGGGACCTACATCGATGGAGTGAGTCAGTGAAGTCCAGAAAATCAGCATATATACACAAACCCAAAGTAGAAGGAATCCCTATGTCGAAATGAGTCTTTATGGGAGCATCTGTACGCCACTCATCTCTCCAATATTGCTTCCCTCGCAGTTCTTCGAATTGACTTCTGTGTTGAGAAGTACACGGAGGAGTTGTTTGAAACGGTCCGCACCCGCCACTTAAAAAAGTAGAATCCAACGGAGATGAAGGTTTATCATAGTCAGACGAATCTTCGTCGTCATCGTCAAGGGCAAGATCATCGGAATTCAGAGGGGAGAGAGAAGGAGAGCTGTCCCATTCATTGTTATCGGCAGAAGGCCCATAGATCCCTTCCCAGTGTTCTCCTTCAAACGGTTCCTCCACAAGGATATCGGCCCAGGTGAGAGTTTGAGGAGGCGGAGTTGGATGCCTGATTTTGTCGAGATACGACTTCGCCAATTCTACGGTTCCATTTGAAGGTGGTTGATTGAGAGCGAGCTATGTGTCTTATAGTAAGAATACTTCCCATTACAATGGATGATCTAATTGAGCCGAACCAAGAATTGAAGATGATCGGGTATACGTCCTGCCTGATGAGTGTTATAGCACGTGAAGAGCATCGAACTGGATATACCCACCTTGATATCTTGGTCAAGATCGATTTCTCGGCCGTTTATGTGAGCCTTGAGTGTATTGTATGCATATTCTAAAGCCTCTCCAAGGACGTCTTTGGAATTGATGCGAGCTTTCAGCACATGTCTAAACAAAATGAATGCCAGAACGAAATATCTGCAGTATTACTCACCCACTTATCTGACGGTCGATGATACTCATATCAACACTAGCTGTAGCTTTGTTGATAGTAGATGTCTCCAAGCTTTTCACTGCATATTCTACTAACTCCTGGAACGTCTCGCCATCTGCGTCCCTTTCCATCCCGTCCTCACGTAGGCCAGTGATCTGCGACACTAAAGTCTGACAAACGGGTATTAAACGAGATCGTGCATGTCTCGAATGAGGCCTCTGAGAGAATCGTGAAGTAGGGCGAGTGGAAGCGCTAGAAAGAGGACGCGTGGATAAACTGGATGCTGGCCTAGGTGTAGCGCTGGAGGATGGACGAGAAGTAGATCTTGACATAGGCCGAGCCAAGACCGAGTTCGGTCGACTTCCGTGGCTCTTCGCAGAGAGGTTTGAGCTACTTGAGGGTATCATGATAGTGTCATAGATGGAATGAACGAATTGGCAACCAATCAAGAACAAACTTGATCAGTGTAACGAATGCGTGACAGTTTCACGTGTTTCGTGACCTACGCGTTTCATTACAACCAACCAGTTGCAAGCACGCGTTTCTTCTCTAAATTTTCATCGTAGAGAATGGATAAACTACATATATATGGTGAATTTGATACGTGTTTGAAAATGCTATGAAGATGAACGAATAAAAGTAAGAAATAAGTTTGGGATCTGGTGTGATGATTGTCTAATCAAACATTCGGCTATGTGGTCTCCCAGATATACTGCCTCCATCCAAGAAAATCTTGCTTATTGGACGCTGCCGTGGCCTGCGTTTTCCTGCTCTCATGCTTCGAATGGCAGAGTCAAGATCTCCTCGGCCCACTGAGTCGCTTCCCGCAGCCTGAGATTTGTTTCCCTTGCCTCCGATGTCCTGAGCCTTGATTGTCTGCAGGTGGATGTGAGCGGAAGAAGAGATGTTACCTATGTTCATGCTTACCGAGTCGAATTTCTCCGATGAAGGCTCTTCGATTGTCAACGTGGGCGGCAATAATGGTTTCTGCAGCTTGGCTTCTGCGTCATGTACCTCCACAGCGCATTTCTAAAGAGCGCGTAAGAGAAAAGCGGATCATGAATAGGATTAAACACACATACTTGGAGCGAGGATGAAAAGGAGGCAATCAGGCCAAAAAAGTCTTCTGGTTTAGGAGCGTCTGGGGAGTCAGGATTTTCTCCATAGTAAGTCAGAAGTGAACGAAGGTCCTTCGTCAATGCTGTTCCCATATTCTGCAGCGCGTCAACAGTTGCGGTCTTCTCGACGATGAATGGCTAAACACATGCATAAGGTCAACGATTGTACGCTGGCTGAATAACATTGTCACGTACTTCAACGACTTGAACAAATCGATCATTCGAAGTCATATTTTTGATCTGACCAAGCGCACGGACTTCGCCCTGAAGTTGGCTGAGCCCTAAAACAAGAGAGTTCACACATTGCAGGGTAGTTTGCACAGAAACTTGAGGATGTATATCAGATCGAGCCTTGAGTCACATAACGGCTCAAAAGCGTACCTCGGGCAGCCGCTTCCAAGCTCGGAAGCTCGTCGATAAATGTTGCAAGTGACGCATCCTTTCTCATCAACACCTTGGCCAGATAATGCAATAGCGTTGGGCATTCAGGTCCACCTTTGGCAGTCTTCGTCTCTCTCATCTGGGGATATCCTTCAACAAGGAGTTTTACGAACGTAAACTTGAATGCCAAACCTTCAACAAAGAGTCAAGTTGAAACCCTTGAGCCCCTCCTCTAAATGTAGAACCATTGAGAGTGTTTCCAAGAATCAACACAACCTATTCGATGTTAGTTGGTCGTCGGCGTATTCCGTTCGATTCAACCATACGAACCTGGAGAGTTTGCTTGAATTTGAGGGAAGATCGCAATTCGTGAGATGCATTGCGAAGGACATTTAGATCAGGGCGAATTTCTTCAATATCGAGGTCAAGCTTCCGACGATATTGCATGCATTCCAGACGTTCCGTGAGGCGCGGTATGCTCATAATCTGCGTAGTGGGGTTTTAAGTACAGAAGGAAAACATTATTAGGACTTCGGACAAACCTCATTGAAATATTGGTCAGCCTTGGATAACTTCCTCACGTCTTCAAATGATTTAATGCGCTCGGTCTACACGTCTTCTCAGACACAGAAACGGTATCAAAACATGTTGCTCACCTCTTCTACAGTTGGGAGTTGCTTGCTAATTGCCTTCAGATCGTCAACTGACAATACAACATCGTCCATCTCCAGTAGGGCTCTGCGAATTTGTGGATATTCCAATTTGATTCGCGAGAGCATGATAGCTGGCAAGTGAATGTCAGTAAATCAATTTTTTAGGTTTGAAACCAGTGTGCGTACCGATGTTATTCGCACGTGTAATATCCAAAAGCGTAGTGACATTCTGTCTTCTCGGGCTCATGAGTTGTGAAGGAGTCGGCGGCGCGGTATCGATGACAAACGTCGACTCTAGATCTGATAGATCCAGATGCAACCCCCCTGGAAGGTCATTCCAGACTGTGGGACCACCGTGGCTGGTAAGCTTGTTCCAGAAGAAAGGCTTCATTTTCTTGGCTGGCGCAGTTGGTTTCATCTTGGGACCTAATCGGAAAGCCGATGGTGGTGGGGGAGGTGGAGGTGGCGCCCCATTTACACCCTTTGATGGAGGCGGGGGTGGTGGAGGTGGTGGAGGTGGTGGAGGGCCCAATGAACTAATAGAAGGCCCGCTTGGTGATGGGGGAGGCGGCGGCGGCGGCGGCGGCGGAGGTGGTGGTGGTGGGGGTGGAGCCGGTGGTGGTGGCAGTGATGTTGATGAAGCAGATGACGAAGAAAGTGAAGTAATCTCCAATAAAGCCAACGAAGATGTCGAATGGCCAGGAGGTGGCGGAGGCGGAGGCGGAGGAATGTGTAGTGATGGGGATGCGAATGGGTTGAAGGTAGCTGCAGATAGTTTTCTAGGTTTGACTGGAGGGGGCGGGGGTGGGGATTTGGCTTTGAATTCTTGTTCTGTTTTGGGCTTTGCAGCTAATTGAGCTTTCAAGCCAGAAACCTCTTCGTTCAGGATCTGGATTTGTTGGTCCTTCTCCGTCAAGCGTTCAATCGTCCGATTTGCCATAGCCTGTGCGTCAAAATCGACAGCCTTCTTTCCGTCGCGAACTTCCTCTCTCGACATAAACCTCGTATATACAGATTCGAGGGCGCGCTTAAGATACAATATTTCCTTGTCTTTGATAGCCATGTCGTCCTCCAATTCGCCAATCTATAGAAGTTTGAGCTATATAAAAATTGGATAGAAAGGTGGACTACCTTGGCCTTGAACTTTGTGATTTCCTCCATAAGAGTGTTCCATTTGACTCTGTCCCGTTCCCTCTTCGCGCGCTCGTCCTGTCGTACTACGTCAAACAAGGAACTGTCCAACGACAAAAGATGAAGTACGCACGGCCTCCCGCAACTCTCCAAGGTTTTGCACTTTGTACTGATCGAGTTCAGTCTGGAGCTGGATCACTTGCTTCTCTTTTGTGATCAAGCGTTGCACTAAACCGTGAAGATTTTGCTAGAAGACGTAAGATGCATGAATTTGAATACCGAAGAATAAGAAAAATACCTCTGGGCCTGCTTTACGTCCATTGGGTGAGGGGGCTTGTCCTCCAGGTTGCAACGACTTGAGCGTATTCAGTTCTGCGAGCTGTTGAGTGAGTTCCTTGCGCAACTCTATTCGCTACAATGCAGTCAGAGTGCGCGTCAATCAAGTCAAGTCATGATGAAATTACCTCCTCGCTCAGTTCGCCAACCTTCATTCGAAGAGATTCCAGTTCTTGTTCAACGATGTCACTTGCATCATTCTCGCCTGGGATTTTGACCTCAATCTCTTGCCCAGTAATGTGCTGAACAGATGAAGAAAAGCGCTTGAGGAGTATACGCCAACTTTCATCGCTGACAAAAGAGTTATTTTAGGGGACAAAAAGAGGGACAAAAAATCTTACAAACTATCGAGCATAGCAGCCTGTTCAACAAAACGATCCAAGATAGTGAATAAGTCTGCCTTCAGCTGCCTGTGCGTCAATAATTAGCACAGTAGTATTTTCTAAGAGTCACCGAAACTTACAATCCGACGTCTCGTTGAAGCAGCTGGCCATAATGTTTGAGGATATCCAACATTGTTGGGTAAAGTTCACCATGTTGTTTCGCGAGTTGGATCAGATCCTGGAGGGCCACCTCCGAATCAGATGGTGAGCGTTGATGACCCCTTCTCAGTTGATCAGTCAGACTGCGAGCACGCTCTCGCATATCTTCTTCGTCCTCAAATTTCTCTTCAGTATATAGATTGAGTTGTGTAAGTAACGAGTCTGGTGGTTTAATATATCGCAGACCCTGTGTGACGGATGATTAAGAAGGTCAAATTGTAATTAATCAATACACGTACGACGATGAGTTCATTCAACCCTCTACGACTGAATTCTTCACGAAGCAGCACGCGAACCTCCAAGTCTTCTGGACAATTCGTAAGAGCATTGACAAGGGTCATGGTGCCTATTCGAGCATCCCACACTCCATCCTCTTCATTTCCAAAGCCAATACCACTATCGTTGTCATTGTCGATGTCTATGTCAGCAACGCGTAGGGACGCCAGTAAGGTTTCAAAGCGAAAATCTTCTTCATAGGCGACGCGAAAATCCGAAAGCGCGGAGAGAACCGCTTTGTGGCCATCTGTGATCGAAAGCATGCATATAGCAGCCAACAATTCGGAAGCTAACGTGTGCACTTTGGGAGATGGAGCATGAAGGGCGTATGATATATGGGTGATCACCGTCGGTGATGCTAACACTTCATTGAAACCAGGCTGTGCAACAAAAAAAATTAGACATTGGAACGAAGAAACACTGAACAAAACATACGCACTGCCGTGTTTAGAAGGACTCGTAAACATTTAAGGACCTCCAGGAGGACGGTTGTCTCGATATCACTGAGAACTCTCTTCTTGCCGCCTTTGCCGACAAGGCTAGATAAGACTGCGCCTAAGCCAGACAACCCATTCTCATATCCCACAAAGTCCAGAATGAAGCCCAGCTTTGCCGTTGAAAGGTGAACTCGAAGTGTGATCAAATGTTTGACTAATTTCATGTCGGGTGGTTTGCCTATGCGGAGGCCGTCAATGTACCATTTGGCTGATTTTGCAGATTCTTTGTTGTCCTTGTCCGACGACTTATCACCCCCTGCAGAGGTCCACCAGCCAGTCCACAGACTTCCCGTGCTCTGTGGTTGCAGTGGTTGCATGTCTTCAGCAACCTTCGTAATTTGGGATTGCAAATTTCCATGGGTGCTGTGATTGCTGTTAAACTCTGCCTTTGAACCTCCGGATTCCGAAGACACCATCGGTGGAACTGCAGAACTTCCTGACCCCCATCCGATGATAGAAAAGCGACGCATGAGACCAGCATCACCTGTCAACTGTGGAACGAGTTTAGGCAGCAAGGCTGCCGCACTGGACGGCCCATACGAGGCGGAATATATCGAGCTGGGGCTGGCAGGAGCCTGTTGATCGTTTGACCTAAACTGTCTATTCTGACGAACAAGGTACTTCTTGCGTTCAGGTGAAAGCGCATACATTCCATCACGTTTTTCGCCCTTCAAACCAAGATCATTCTAACAAATTTCATGAGGAGCATGTAGTCAGATAAATGTTTGACACTCACCAACATATCCTCAAAAGCTGCATCGGAATCATCTCCGTCGTCATCGCTTAGGTTCAAAAGGCTCTTCCGTTCGAGGCCGTTCGGAGTAGTCTGCTCGACAAGCTTGGGTTCGCTCACACTCTTTCTCTTCTCTGCAACAGAAACGACGCTATCGCGCTTTGGAGGAGGGGAACTTGGGAGCCATCCGTCAAAAATACTAGATAGGCGCCCTTGCGTTACACGCCCCAGCTGTTCGATCGTTTTCGCCTTATTTGGTCTCGGTGTCGGATTGTTATGATCGCTCGCTTTTGCAGTTCCTTCTCCTTCCTCCTCTTCGTCCTCCTCCTCGTCTTCGTCGGATTCTTCAAGAGAAGCCAGTCGTCGCAACGTCAAATCAGATGGTCCTGCTGCAGGAGAAACGTTGCGAGTTTTGGATCGCCGATACCATTCGTCAGGTACGCAGAATCGGAAGGTGCGTTTCGCGGTGGATTTGAATGGGTTTAGGGAGAATGGAAAGCCGAGAACATCGAACAAACACGTTGTTAATGGAAGCCTTGACGTTCCTTTGGCCAAAATAAGGAGAGAAATGGTAAGGAAAGTGAGGTACTTACTTTCATCCAGGCTATCTTGCCATACCTCCTCAATAACATACTCCAAGTTGCCCGCACCAGGAATAGGCAGAGTCCTGGACAATCCAAGCTCCTCAACGACTAGCTGAATTGCGTCTGTAACCGTCGCTTCTCGGGAAATAAAGACCTTGTAGTTAAATCCATCGTGAATTTCAGGAACTCGGAGGAACGAAAACACAATGGAAAGCAATGGATTGAGGGAGACCAATCGAAGCACAGGATTATGAAGATGTCCCGTCATTGGGAACGCTGAAAAATGAGGGTGGGGATTCTCAGATTGAATTTGCTTTGTTACTATGGGGCCTACGGGAGCGCTTGGATGCACGATACCTGGAACTTGGTGAGTTTCTCGCAAAAACAAGAGAAGATAATGCGCACCATCGCCAAGGGCCATCAGCTCGTCTTCCTCCCAAGGCCGACCACTGCGTTCAACCCGAAGCTTTTGCAAACTCCATCCGCAATCCTCCAAGTCTCCCAACACCTCTTCTTTCAATCCTTCCACTGCGAGCAAATGATGGACTACGTCCTGTGCCTGTGCATTGGGCGGCACTTCTGCGAAGTGTAGGGTCCCAGTAGGAAGGATTGTGGGGACTATCAGGATATCGGATGCACTAGACATCCCCCTTCATATGAAGAGCACTATCCGTTGAAATGACGTGGGGTGTTGAACTTGTCCAGATGTATTTCAGTAATGATCGGGACACAACACCAATACAACACCGGGGAATGAATATTTTGAAAACCAAGCTGCCTGGGCTATATTCTGTTGGTGAGTACTTTCAGATTAGCGAGGGACGACACACTACTCACTCACAAGCTAAGACAATTTAGACCTGAATGATTATAACAGGCCCATAACAAGAGAATTGAGATCAATGTCATGAATTCTCATGACGATCACGTGCTTTCGGGTGCGAGCACCGCACCGGAGGATGCTGGATTCGTTATTGCCATATTTGTACCTAGCTGAGTGGCACTCGACGAATCCAGTAACATGACTAAATTATACCTTCACGCTAATTCTGTTTCGACCTTCTCATACAGGACCGTACTTTCTAAACTTCACCCACATCATTTTGAACTTGTCCAAGCTGTAGCCTGTGTTAGAGTCATCTGACGCTGAAAAATGAGGCGTTTCGAAGACTTGAGCTTGATGGAGCAACCTCAAATATGTAAATCTGGTTTCCTCACTTGCGAAATATGCATCAGCCTTCCAAGCGCTCATTTTATCGTTGATAGACACCCGCAGGCTTTAATTTCCAGCTTCATTTGTGCTTCATAGAGATAGCAGACATAATCGGCTATTTCCCTTCTATGACGCGGGCTTACCCGGACCGAGAAATGCAGTGCAAGCCTGTCGCATTTCGCTCTCGCATTCCTTTGCAAACATCATTTTTTCATCTTCTCCAAGTTTTAGAAGACGCAAACTTTCCGCATTTGAATGGAAATACTTATTTTTGGTAAGTACACCACCAGGTGGTCATTCTAAAATTATAACTAACACGACTTACAAGGGAAGCGGCTAGATGGAGAACGCATCTTGCCGCCGAAGTTGAAATGCCTACGCTAGTATTTACATAAAGAGCAGAAAGTCGCCAACTTTG
>QFFD01001019.1:0-10194 GCA_003314615.1 Pholiota microspora
TAACTTTGAAACGCGGAAAATAGTCTCATTCGCAAGTTATCGGGTTCTTGAAAGAAGAGGGAGATCAGTTTGCGTACTGGGGCTAACCAGCTTTGTGGATTAATGAGGTTGCAGTATAAGCTGATTGAAGAGTTCAGGTTGTGCAAGAAACAGACTCACCTTTCGTAGTCTCGGCCCGGACTCCGGAGGAACATACTTGCTCAGTAAGGATGTGCACTGATCATGAGCCATGTAACAATTACTAAGAACAATGTTTTGGAGGGATGGACAATTTTAAAAACCGTCACGCAAATGAATTCCCAACACGATGCAAACACAAGGACTGGATCTAATGGGCGCAACAACGACCAATACGAAGTAACACTAGCGACAATGACATGAGGAGAATAATGGCAGCAGAAGGGGCGGTTGCTGCGTTGTGGCGGGTATAAGTTCAGGTGGATGTAAGGCAGTGATGATAAGGCGACGGTGAGGAATAAGGTGGTATATGCGGCCGGACCATTGTATGCATAATGAAGGGATAACAGCAACGATGAATGACAGAAACAGGCTAATGACTGTAAAATTACAACTATGTAGAGTGAAAACTAAGCGGCTGGAAGACAACGACAAAACAAAAATGAACTGACTGTACCGTATTGAAAATTATTGCAGGCGCAAAGAAGTTCTTGTGTAGGCGACTGGTAGCGGCTTGTCATTTACACGGAAATATAGAATATAAAGGTAGTCGCGACAATTCCGCGATATGGACTTGACCGGTGTGTTTGATTAGCTCAAGCCTGCCTGTCGATTCAGGATGTAGTGGCTAAGGTCTTGCCAACCTATAAGTGTAACTTTAGCCAGATAAACCTCTCCAAGAGTTCCAAAGACTAACCTCCTCCGACACGGCACATAACTTTCTTGGTCGTTATGTCACCGCTGGTCTTGCCCGACCTCACCATTGTCGTCAACCTGCAAGTAACGACCTTGCGACTCAGCGTGTTCGAGAATGCGTACTGGGCCTTGATTTCCTCGCCTTCTTTGGGGATTTGTGTTTTCCTCAAATGGGGATCCACACGTTCTACAAGAAGACCATGCGAGATGGAATTGACGATAGAAGCGACCTCAACATCCAGAGGATCAAAGCTATTGCCTGGGATGTACTCGTGCAGGGGAAGTTGATCTATTGAGGGCGTATATGAACCCGTCCGGGATCCAGAACGTGATGGGACACGGCTGCCTGACCCATCTCTAAAGCTTGATGGAGGCAACTTCGTGTTCACTCCTACTTTCGGGCGGCCTACCGAGCCTTGAAATACGGCGACTTGTTGAGCTCGTGCACGAAGAGCATGTTCAGGAGTTTGAGCACGCATAGCCTGATTTCTGAACGTTCGAATTGTGGGACTTTCTGAGCGGCTGAATTGCGACATCGACGATCCTGGCCTTGATGGTGTGTGGAGGTGCACGCTCGGAATAGGAATCATTGACCTGCTTGGGGGCCGAGGAGGGTGTGAATGGGGAGGAGAGGCATTGCTATATCCAGATGTAGAGTATGTGGGGGATTGGCTAGTAAATACGCCATCTTCGTCGTCCCAACCAGCTCCTGATCGAGCACCAGATACTGAGTTTTGGGACTTCGATGGGATAGCCATACCACCAGGAGTCTTGGGTCGAGTTCGAGGAGTAGTAGCAAGGCTTGGTGTAATAGCTCTGGAAACATTTTGAGATCTAGAGGGCGTTCTCAAATTATTGGGTATCGGAGGCGGCTGGAACAAAGAGGAGGAATAGGTAGTGGAATTGGAAGAGGTAATTGGGGACCATGGTCGAGAAGATGCCATGGACACACGTGAAAGACTTCTTCTCTGTGGAGTCGCACTAGTAGGAACCTGGGGTAAATCGTCATACTGGGAACCATAATATCCACTCGAAGACGGTGGTCTTTTCGGGAGGCCTTTGATCGTTGTATTGCGATCTTCCTGTGGTGTATTCTCAACTTTGGTAGAGCTATTCCACCGCTGTTTCAAAGAAAAAACAGGCCGTGATGAGGTAGACACTGAGTTGTCAATTTTCCTAGGAGAAGTATCAGGCGTATAACTCATACTGTGTTTGTGCAAGGGGGGTCTCTCAAGTGTTGACGGCCCGGCCGTTTCGTTGTTTCGTACCGAGCCAAATAGCGAAGATCTCTGTCGCCGAAGAGTACTGGAGGAAGGAGGAGGTTCGGAGGATATGTTTTTCTTAGTGACTGCAAGGGGTGATATAGAAGGCGCGGTGGGCGTCGTAGGCTTTGAACTCCCTGTGATCTTCCGAGCGAACTTACGAAATGGCGACATTGAACCAGAAACTGAACTACCTGCGCTTGATACCCTCGACATTCTTGAACCACTTGCGGGGGTAGCCAGAAACCCGTTCTTGGTAGAATTTGTGCCCGACGATTCATGATCGGACTCGCCTCCAAGAAAAATCTTGCGTGTCGACTCCATCTCCATGTCAGTGCGAGATATTCGTTCTCGGAGATTCTTCCATCTTTGAGCCGACTCCGCGTGTCTTCGCAAAGTCTCCCCGTTCTTCGTAACGCGATCGCGAACGCCTTTATCGATGATGGACAGAACTTTAGAGGTGGCAGGCATGTAATGTCTGATGATATGCCGTATAAGAAAACAGCAACACAAGCAGGACGATGTTGTACTTACTTCTTTTTGGCTTCATAGGAGTCTAAAAGCGAGGTAAAAACTTCGAGATTTAGAGCTAGCTTGTCATTACGAGCAGACGGAAGAGCACTATTAGACTGAAAGTCGTCCATACCGCACCGGTGAACTTGCCAGATGAATTCCTAGAAGGAATATAAAGCCCAACTATAGATTGTGAAGGTGACATTCACGTACCTGACAGCGGTTGACCGCCTTTTCTAAACTAGACATCATCCCATCGGCCTGATCAGTGACCGTCCTGAAGACAGTAAGCCACTTGTCCTCTTTCAGTTCTTCCCTCAAAACCTCGCTTTCATCTTGCACAGACTCCCATTCCGACGTCAAAGTGGCATGTTTCCGTAACAAAGCTGCGTTCTCACCACCGGCACCAGTCTCAGCTGCAGTCGGAGTTGCAGCGGTGCGCAAAAGAGGTTCTAAGTTTTCATTTACAGTCTTGATCCCCTTCTCAACCGATTCTAAACGTTCATCCAAAGTCATGAGCGACTGATCGATGATCGTAGTTGTATTTGCATCTGCAGCGTCGCCAGATGATTGTGATTTGTGACGGAGCTCCTGTATTTCTGGAATTCCTGTTACTACTTTGATCGAACAAAGCATTTTTTCGTGGCAGCGTACCAAAAATGCGGGTCTGAATGTCAGAAATCGCGTAGGAAAGTTCCGTCATATGTGTCGAGATAGCAAGAAGGCGTAAGTCCCTGTGGAAGAGGTGAGGGTAGTAACAGGACGAGCAAAATCCCAACACACTCTTGACTCTTCTGCTTTCCTAATTTCTTGGCCATGTTCTGATTAGAGGTTATTGTAACGTTCTCTGCAGCACAAAGATATGAGCACAGAAAACGACGCGTAAAATTAATGCAATTGACCTTCATCTTCCAAATCGAACGACACCTTGGATGATGAGGCTGAATGATTTGACAAGATTGAAGCCGGTGCTGGTGGTGCACAGTCCTTCAGACTCGACTGGGATGGCACACTATAGATGGAAGTTTGCGACGAGTTGACACTTGAAGACAGCATAGTGAAGAGAGAGATATCGGCACGGCGTGAAGGAAAGAGTGTGTGGCAGGTGTCTGCAGACGTAGGATAGAGCCGGGCAGCCTAAGCAGGACAGGAGTCAGATAATCCCAGAGGTATGGAGTAGACGTCGGCAGACCGTATTGAACACGGCGGGAAGGATTTGGGAAGGTGGATGTGCTTGCCTCAAAACTGGGAAAAGGCTCCCGTCCAAGTCCAAGGACCGAGGGCAGAGTTCTGGTCAAGTTGCGATCATCATTGTCACGTCACTCCTAAACGTTGCCTAAATATGGCCTCAATTGGCGTACTTACTGACGCGCCGTAAGTATATACACATTATCAAAGCTAACGACAACTAAAGTCATGCATATATATCGTCTATATCCATGGAGTCTCTATTTTGCATGGTGCCATTATCTGCACCGGTCTGCCGCTCAGTCATTCGAGTATCCTTGTAAGCCTGGAGTTCTCTCATAGCCTCCTTCTCAGCATCTTCTACCATCGCAAATCGGTGTTTCTTATAACGAACAGGATCGACGGAGTTAAAGTATCCACCCGACAGACCTTCGAGTGCCCATAAATTATTGCTATCACCTACAAGATCTTGGGTTATGGCGTTTCTGACAATGGGGATCATCCGAGGATGGGCAAGAAGACGTGGATAATAACGTCCGCTGATTAGATTCATAGCACCAACAAATTCATACCCGGGCTTCAAAATAGGGCGAAATTTGTACCCTTCTGGAGCAAGAGGTAGAGAAAGGATACGAGGGAGACCGGAATTTGATGGCTCCACCTTAGACGGTGTGAGATTGTGAGCGTTAGTGGGTGTCGTCGAGGGGCCGGAAGATGGTTGCTGAGAAGATTTGGAGACAGCGGTTGGCGCACCGTTCGCACCCGCAGAGGATGCCCCATTCATAGAAGGTGAACTATTAGCAACAGACGTGTCATTCGGTGCAGGAGTCGGAGTAGCAATGGACGAGTCAAATGGTTCGACCCAGTCCTCATCAGCCAGCTCGTACAAGACGCCACAGATCCTAGCTTCCGTTTTCATCCCCGCGCTGGTTGGCACCTTGACAGCCAAGATACCATCCAGTCTCAAAAAGACGCCTCTCATACCCGCTCCAAGATCGGTAGTATCTTGATTGGTGGTGAGCCATGTGTCTAAACTGGAATTTCCTGGGCCAGATGGAGGAAGGATGTTGTTGGCGCCATTAGGCGCTAAACTGCGACGGGGAATTTTGAGACGGATGATATCATCAACCCAGATCCGTTCGGCGCCCCACCAAAGCCCTTGAAACCGTGTTTGCTCGAGCTTGTCGGGCGGAGGTGGAATACCCATAACACGGGTTACAGTTTTGTTGAGAGCAGCCTGGGAGGTATTTCCATCGATTGTGGAAACATCAGTGTAATAGGCATTGGTAGATTTCGCCGTCTGAGCGTTCTGTCGACTGGCGGCTTCGATAACCTCTTGGAGAGTTTGCGGAGCCTTGTTTTGTGATATAGACGGCGGAGGTGGCGGTTGCGGTTTAGGAGCTGTTGGTATTCCATACTTCAACTCGTAGTCGTCTGTAAGGCACCAGTATGAAGATAATGTAGACCCTATTTGAAGCGCGAGAGCGTAGGCGGCAACGCTTTCGTCGAAAGAGGGAGGGATAGAGTCTGGACATGGATTGAAACGCGCGAGTGAAGCTTTATCAAAATGTAGTTTCTCAACAGGGAATGTTGCCAACACATGCATGATCTCGTTACTGGGCATGTATGCCTGATATGGAAGAACATCGTCGGAGTCCACGGTCAGTGAACATGAGATACCCAAGAACTGCACTTTGTAGCGCATATATTGTTGAACCGTCCATGGCATAGGTTCATCCGAAGGTTCAATCATCGGTCCTCTCTCGCTTTCATCTGGGTGAAAATCGACCGACATGCTAGATGAACTAGCTTGAGCAGACGATGTATGTGGTTTTATTGCCGAGCCATAGCCATTGGCGGAATTTCGTGGGATAGACTTTGACTTGACTTTGATTTCGTCAACAACGGCAGGCCAATATTCAATCGCAGGAGCGCCGTCTGTGGATTCGGATGGTATAGATTTTTCAAGGGCAACCCAAACTACTTCACTCAGTCTAAACCACCTCGGAACCGAGGCAGCAGCCTTGGAGTAAATGCCTCTAAGATCGTTGCTTCGTTCCACCAACATAGGCTGCTTCAGGACATCAGGAGATGCTTTCAACGGTACGACCTGTTTCTGAACAGCTGCATACGCTTTCGTATCGCGTGGCCGAGTATCTCGTACGCGATGTACTGTTTCACGGGCTTTTCCTTTATCACGTCTCACTCTGGAAGGTACTGGAGACGATGTAGGCGTCGTCCGTAAGATTGCGCTCATGGATGCTGTTATCTCCTTTTGCGCTTTTTTGCTACCGCAATATTTGCATACGCAGAGCTCTGAAGGGCTACCCATGAGCCAGATGGCATGGGGTACAAATTCGTTCATGGAACGAAATCGTTTCTTGGATCCTGCATGACATTGGCTTATGAACTAATCTAAAGCAAACGGATACATACCACAAAGATATAAATCGTGCCTGCAATTATCGGCTGGGCCTTTATTATGGTCAAATAATCGATATCCAGCTGGGAAATCGCGAAAAACATAATTAGGACCCTCTAACACAAAAATCAATACTGTTCACATTTTGACGCGCAAAGTGAGCGCTTACCAGGCATCTTCAGAGCGATGGATACAGCGTTCCCAACATATGCCCTCCATCTTTTATTTTGGTACTCATCCAAGTCTAAATAGGCGAAGTAGTTGACGTTACCATCCGTGTCCACGATTCGGGCAGTAGTTGTTGGCCATTGACTTGGACTGCCGTCTGTTCGTGGAAAATCTATGTAACTTGGATTCGTGAGTGTAAATGTCGCGTCCGATACTAAACGTCGGGCAGACATCTTCAGAAAAGGGGTGTAGGATGCCCAGAGGATGCCAGAGGACGTGCGATTGTGAGTGCCAAGATGAAGCGAGACGGTTCAAATCAAGAATTCGATGTCGATGATGGCTGCCGAGTCGGAGAACTATTTACGGTGTTAAGGCTTTGGAATATAACATGCCACAACAAGCAGCTTCTTTTTCGGCTTTTTTCATAGCGGAACTCTTACCTTCCAGCGTTGCTCAGCGTTAGCTATTGTGCCGAAGCTCGACCGTTCTGCGTCTATGGTCATACCTTCTCGTTATTTTCCTCGAATAAATCAATTTGGCAATCGATCTTCGCCGCCTCAGGCTCACGCTTCCTATACGTTCAACTTTCAAACGTCTTCCAGATCTTCGCATCCGCGGCGTATATCTATGACTTGCACGAGACGATACCACATGCTTGTCGTTAAACAACGCCGCCAGAACGAACCAACTCTGCAGAACGTCTACCTTCGATATCCCTCGGGACGATGTTTTGAATGGGTTAGACATCATTAGGTATCTACGCCAGTATGCATGTAACTTATGTAATGCAAAACCCTTCCCTGAAATGCAGTCGATCTCAACTACTTATCACATACAAGCGGAGCTCAGTAAAGTCAAAGCCGGCTTCCATCCTATCCCAAAGTCAAGAAACCTGCGTGTCCCTTCAGAATTCGGCTTTCCTTCCTACTTGCTGGTATCATATGCAATAATCTGCAACATATCTCGTTTCTCCAAACCTGGACTGTCCAAGACGACGTCCTTCAAGAACCTCGGTGCTACTCCGAACCCGATGGGGTTCTCCAGCATAAATTCTAGCTTCACATCTTTCAGATTCTCATATGCATAGGCGACCTCAAAATCCGTCCCAGAACCTGTTCCGGATAGGATGGCGTCAACCTCGCTCCACGCGTCGAATATCGCAGTGTTGATGGATCTGTCCATGTACGGCGCAGGTAAATACAGCGAGTATACCACCCATATGCGCTCAATGGCATTTGACCGAGTTGAATGCATCGAGTCGACCCCGGTTTGTAGCAGGGTGCTCAGCCAAGGTAAGGGGTCGTCCCCTCTTTGAAGCACGTCAATATTGACCTTGAGTTTTCGCAGGTTCGCCACTTGGACAAGGTCGAATTGCTGCGACGGCGGTATGCTCCAATACTCATTCAAATTGACTGTTATACCATGAGCTCAGGGACTGCTGATTATAGAAAAGGCCGAAACGTACGGTCATTCATGAGTACTAGCTCAAGATTTTCAACGGACACCGAGGCATGTAGCAACTTGGCAAATTCGGGGAAACCACCAGATATTGACAGCGTTAAATTGCGTACAGTGCTCACTGTCACTGTCGAAAGTGGGTGTAGAAGGTACGAAATGAGAGCTGCTGACGTCCTCGGCCCAATGACGAGGGTGTCCAATGGCGCAAGCTCTCTCTTTCCTCCATCCTCCAAATATGTTACACTTTCATCCGCAAAGAAGAGGTGATTGACCTCCAGCATCCTCAACTGTCTGCAGTCACTCAACATCCTCTTCAGATCGCCAAGGTTCTCCAGTAATAGACTGCTCAGTGTCAGCTCTTGCAGCGTCGATGAATTCAACACCTGCGCTTGCACAGCTCCACGCAGGGACAGCGGCAAGTTGTTCCATGGGATGCGCACGGAGGCGGAGCGGCTGATTTCGAATCTGCGGAGATTGACAAGTGCGCAGATGAGGAGCGGCAGCGTTGGCTCATGTGCGAACCATTGCCGCGCGAGCATACCCTCGCAAAGATGGAGCTCGCGGATATACGAAGCTATCGATCCAAAGCGCCCGTCGCGCGATGATGCGACGGTGATGTATAGCTTCTGGCATTGCGAGGAGTCGTGCGAACGGACGAAGAAAGATGCAGGGCCACCCACGGCGCGTTTGTTCGGCGGGCGCAGTTCAACGCGGTAAAAAAGGTGTACACGTGCGGAAGAGAGCCAGGAAGGAGAGACGAGTGCGCATGTTTGCAAGGACTGGATGTCGGTGTGGAAATGGTCAATGATATCGTCGAATATCTCCTGTGGGAGGTCCGGTTGGGTCTTAGACGTTGGCATAGTGTATCCAGCAGAACTTTGGGGATGGACATCATACATCGTTCGAACTGTTAAACACTATTGTCATTGGGGCTCGGTAACTCAAGATAGCCATTGGGTGTGAGGATACAAGGCGCAGAGTACGAGCACTGATATTTTAAACTTCCAGTAGGACCAATCGGTGGGCGTCCGAGCATTACTCGTCTCCAGACTCCAGCATGGAAGTATTGCCACTCTTACAGTTCACATGGTATCTATCGAAATGAAGCATAGGCATAGAAATTATAACAGTATTAACGGGATATTACAGGCTATTATCGAACGCGCTAACATAAAAGTCTAGTGGAAAAAAATTACCGAATTTCACAAACATCAACCTCTAGGATACCTTTTCTGGCAAGGTTTGGAAGTTGTTTGATATATTCGTCGGGGATTTGGGGTAGAAGTTCGTCGCCAAGTGGGCTGTCGAGAGCAAAGTCTAGTCTAAAGCGTTTCAGGGAAGGGAATGTGGAGTGCGTAAGCAGATCATCGAAAGCCTTCCATCCGGCTAAGGAATTGTCGAAGGTCTGAACGGTGAGAGTCGGTGGTGGTTTGTCTATGATGCATGTAAACGACACGTCCGTGAGGGTGTTTTCGGGAGAAAGCGTTGAGAAAGTTGGAATTATCCAAGGCATGGGGTCTGTTCTCGCTAGGAGGAGGCTGAATTGTAGGGAGAACTTCTTCAGCATTGGCATTGAGTGTAGGTCTATGACATGATGATCATCGGAGTGCGCTTCATAATCAACTAAATTTGTATACTTGATAAGCACGTCGCTCAAATGTGAGTCAAGAAGGTAGGACTTACACATGGTTTCTATTTCGAGCTCGAGATTTTCTAGGTTAGGTGTGAATTTGAGGAATTGGAGGACATTCCCGTAGTTCTCGGTTGTGACATTGATTACTAGGGATTTAAGGTTGCAGAACTCTAATGGAGACCGATTATGTAGCAGAATAGGTATGAGTAGTGTCGAACTGTTGGACCTCAGCAACAGACTTTCTATGTTGGCCGGCTTCTGGTGTTCGTATGTCCGAGCAGGAACAGGGACTTGAAGATCAAGGACGTGTTCCAATGCGGACACGGATAGATGCATAGCAGTGGTAATATCGACACCGTCCAGGTTCAACGTCCTGAGGGTTTTCCATGAATCAAGGACTTTGACAAAGTCCGCTAATGTGCTGAACGCAAATTGTCGGAGAGTAAATGATTCGAGGTTCATGGATTGCATCGCGTCGCTGATATCCTTGAACACCATAGTAGACCAGACTGTCTTGGGGTCCGCACTGCCAGGAACTGGAAAGTTGAACTCGAGTTCCTTCAAGTGGCTCAACATCTGGAGGAGCGACGGGAACCTAATTTCGGCGCTAACCCATCTGTAAGTCGCTGGCTGGTCGAGACGCGACTCGTTGACCGAGAGATTATTGATGTATCCTG
>QFFD01001022.1:0-17823 GCA_003314615.1 Pholiota microspora
ATAGATGATATTCTAATCTTTACTAGCAACCTCAACCTGTATGCTCAAATTATGCAACAAGTTCTACAAATCCTCAAAGAAAACAATCTATTCCTCAAACCCAAAAAATGCAAGTTTGACAAATCGGAAATTGAATACCTCAGCGTTACTATCTCATATGGCTCCCTTCAAATGAGTCTCAATAAAGTCAAAGCCATAACCAACTGGTCAACTCCAAAATCAAAGAAAGATCTACAACAATTCTTCAGCTTTGCAAACTTCTATTGTAGGTTCATTTGCAACTTTGCTTACCTCACTACCCCCTTACACAGACTCACAGAATCTGCCCCATGGAAGTGGACAATTTTTGAGCACACTGTGTTCAGAGACCTGTGCAAGGCTTTCACAGAAGGTCCAATACTCACCCTACCTCTAGATAATGCACCTTTCAAAATCAAAGCAGATAGCTCTGGCTTCGCAACTAGAGCAGTACTCTCTCAACTTCAAAATGATATATGGAAACCAGTCGCATTCTACTCAAAAATACTTAACAATGTAGAACAAAACTATGATGTGCACAATTATAAGCTACTCTCTATTATGCATGCACTAACAGACTGGCAACACTATATTCTTGGAAGTCCAACACTAGTTGAAATCCTCAGTGACTATCAAAATCTATAGTACTTTATGAAATCTCAATAGTTAAATAGGCAACAAGCATGATGGGCACTCAAATTGGCTGACTACTCATTTATACTTTCACACTGCCCTGGAAGCTCTATGATTTGCACTGATACTCTATTATGATAAACCGACTATGACAAGGGACACTTAGACAACTGCAATGTAACCCTAATATCCAAACACCCCATCTCACTATTATCCTCTGCAACTACCACAACTCCAAATTTTCTCAACAAAATCAAAAAGCACCAGGACAGTTCAGATGACTTTGTCAAGTGCAAAATACCAGGGTGGAAACACCAACAAGGAGTCCTGACCTGGTATGAACACATCTTTGTACCGAATGTTGACAACTTATACTCTGATATCATCAAACTGAACTATGATGATCCAATAGCTGGACACCCTGGATGCTTCTGTACAATTGAACTAATTCAATGGGACTACTAGTGGCCTACAATATCCAAAGATGTCCAGAAATACCTTGCTGGCTGCATTGTATGCCAAAAGTCAAAGATCCTGCACAACAAACTATGAGGACTACTCCAACCAAATGAAATCCCCAATAGTACCTGGGAGATCATGTTGGCCAATCTAATCACTGACCTCCCAAGATCCAAAAACTCTGATTCAATCTTTATCATAGTTGACCATCTCTCTAAAATGGTGTGTGCAATCCTAACTAACAAAACTGTTATAGCAGAGGGACTAGCTTGCCTGTATATCAACTATGTATAGAAAGACTTTGGACTTCCAAGTCACATTATCAGTGACCAAGGATCTACTTTTGTTTCTAACATCTCTATAGTGCACCACCCCCAAACTAATGGCCAGATGGAATGGCTAAACCAAGAAATCAAGCAATACCTCTGAGGTTTGTCAACAAATACCAAACTAATTGGGTGGACCTCTTATCATATGCCGAATTCACAATCAATAACAACATCAACTCCTCAACTGGATTCTCCCCTTTCTTTGTGAACTATGGAAAAAACCTAGTGTGACCACTTCAATCTGCCCAAATCTCTACTTCACACATTCCATGAGCTACCCAATTTGCCAATCAAATGGATGCTTTATGACTAGAAACCGCTGCTGCCCTCAGACTATTAGCCAAGCAAATAAAGTGCCATTACAACTAACACTGGCTTGACCAAGAATTTACTACTGGCAACAAAGTCCTTCTTGATGTGTCCCATATTAACTTGTCCTGACCCTTCAAAAAACTCAACAATCTTTGATATGGCCCTTTCAGAGTACTTGAATGCATTAGTGCCAAATTCTATTAGCTCTGCTTACCTATGTCATAGAAAATCCACAATGTATTTAATGTCGAGAAACTCACCCCATTTACCTCTCTATCCTTTCCTACTTAACCCACCTCCTCCTCAAACCCAACACCTATTGTCAACATAACATCACCTACTACTGCCAAAGTTGTTGACCACCAATCCCTGCACAATGGAACTGTTTTTCTAGTCAAATGGTTAAACCACCCCAATGAAGACATGTTTTGGCAACATCAATCCGACTTTGAAAACAACGATCCTATCCTGAATGCCTACAAAACCACCCATGCCATCCCTTAATAAGGAGGTAATATTACAATCACTCCTATTTATTCCCTTATCTTGCGACTCCTTTATTTCCTTTTTTAGATATCTATTTCATATTCCAACTCTGATTATATAGCAGCCTGCCTCCCCAGTCTTGCCTAATTTATTGTTTACCTCTACACCAGCCTTAATTGCATTCTGTCTGCCTCTTATTGTAAGCCACAACCTCTCTCATTACTATATATACTATATACATTGTACCAAGAATGCTTATTTGGAATCTGGTTAATACTACCTTCTCATTCTACTCCAAAACTCTTCGCGCATCCTAATAGTAATCTACTCCTATAATACCAGTATATTTAAAGCTTTTCTGTAGAAATATAATCTAACTCAGCACTATCCTCTGCTTATTAACAATCTTCACAATAGCTTTCCTCTCAGAAATATGCTCCAAATCACAAAAACTATAATTATACAAGTCTCTAACAATGCTTCATTCTTTGAACATGAAAATACTATCCTTGAATATATTTACTCCAAAGTTATCTCAGGTTGCATGTTGGGTCTCTACACCTGTGATAAGGTTAAACTCACACTTTAGGGACTATTTATTGCCTTGTCCATTATTGTTATTGTCCAACCTCAGCCAGAGAGCAATTCCAACAAGATTTGTATCTACTGTTATCTCCAAGGGATCTAAGGAGACATCCTTTGTAAATTCATTTATATCAAAGGATGACTTTCCTACAAAAATTGACACAGTATCTTATATCACCAATATTGTGAGTTATTCCCATAATGTCCTTCCTCTTCACACTGAGGACCCAACTGGGGCACCTTCACTATCCATATCTAATGTGCCACTCTTTCATATTCTATATTCTTTTTAATTGTACACCATTTGCATCCTCATTTACATTTAGTGTAGTATGTGCTTATTCTATCTAAATAGGTTGCTCATACACTGTATGGCACCTAGGCTTGCACTATGGATATTGTGAAATTTCACAGGACATACATAGTTCTTCCCTCTCACAAGCTATAGCTTGAAGGAGTAAATTCTTCATAGACCATGCCCACTCTTTCAGTATTGCCTGTACTAGTAGCAACTTGAGCATAAGCTTAAATAGTACAGTGGATATCTGGGAATATATGTTATAAACACTATCTCCTTTTTCCTTCTTACTGCCTCTATACTATTCTTATTCATGAGTTATCATCTGACTTCTATATACTGTGTGACCTTATTCTCTTTTCAGTATACCTCAGTATTTAAGACTTAGTCCTAGCATACTTGTTCTTTAGCTAGTTCTTGAGAATCTTACCTCTTTTACTCTGAATATTGCTTAACCTCAATGACTCTGAGTTTACTCATTTGTTGTGTATCTCAATCCACAAACACAAGTCCAACTATAGATATTATCTATATTTGTCCCTTTGTGTTTGTAATATCTATCCCTCAAACTGCTTTACTCTTTGCTTATAATCTTAATACTGGCAGTTCAAAAAATATAATCAAATATATTTTCATAAACTGTGTCACTAATATCTGAAACACTACCTTTCTTGCTTATATCCTAGGGCATAGTTTCCAAATCAGTAGCACAGTGAAGCTTCTCCTTGCAAAAGTCCCTCTAGACATTGTTGCAGCTACAGAGGGCTGGACCTCTTTGGCATTCTTACTATATTAGCATTACATAGAAGAAATCCTTCCCATAAGCACTTTACATGCATATAAAAAGTCCCACATTGATGATCTTACTACAATATTTAAGTGATTCCACAATGAATATCATATCCTTATATCCACATTAGAGGACCTTACTGACATATATTAATTTGCATTTGCTACTAGTACTAAGTTTAATTCCCTGTTATTTTTATTGTCTTTAAGTTAGACTAGTCTCTCTATTGTACAATATACTTATTCACTCACCTGCTGTTCCCTACTCATAATCACTCTCCCTACCTGATTACATATGTCTCAATGAGTAATAGATGAATTATTTGCCCAAATACTAGGGATTCTTGCTCAGTACTCAGTCCAAAGTATTTTTTCCAGAGCTCCACTTAGGTTGGGGATGTCAGACTATCTTCAATCTTGCCTTATCCAACCTGCCAGTTGTGAGCTCTACTCTGGTTGGCTTAGACAGATTAGATTTCAGCTCATCTCAGCTAATCTGACTGTCCTAGATGCTCCAGTTTTCTTGAGCACTTCAGCTCCCAATTCGGAATGCCTCAGTCTCTTATGAGCAGTTAGTGATCTATCTAGCCTGGTTGCTGAGCTTGCTTTTGGACGTCTCAATAGGCACTATCCAAAGGAAAAATTGGCCATTCCCAGGGGGTCTAAGTGCCCAATTATGCACTTTAGACCCCAGGGATATCCACTCACTTCAAAGAAATATATGCCAAGGAAATCTCATTTTTACACTACTGTAGCTACTGGCCTGTACAAGAATAGTCAAGTACAAATCATATATGCTTAATACATTCCTCTGTATAAAAACTGTAAAATTACTACAGATAAATAAATAGATTGTGATTGTGAGTACTTATGTATAATTACAACTTGGTTGCCTGAGTAAGTGGTGTTGAATACTGAGATGCTAAAGTTTAAATGGCTTGGTATCTATATCTTAGTTGATGGCTATGCATTATTGAACTTTATGCTACTTATATTAAAGCAAGTGAGTGCTTAATTTATTCAAGAGATTTAGGTAGTGGCTATTGATGTGTGCACTAGTGCAGTATACTCTTGAATGCTGGAAAATCTTGTCCATGATTTTTGCCCCTCTGATCAATGACAATTTGAATAGACCACATTTGTTCACAGAACAAAGACCCTCACAAATGTAAGGTCCTGTAAATTATGTGTACTGTTTATATACTTGTAACTTGACAAAATCAGATACAGCTTACATACTTTCATAGTCTCTAAATGGAATTTGAATCCAACAACAGGTGGTCATGAAAGAATGGTGCAATTTTGTGACAATGTAGTGGAAGGCTGTAGAAAAGGTAAGCATTTGACCTGATAATGTAGTCAATCTAATACTCACCAATATTGGATTTTGTCACTTTTTGCACCTCACCGAGTCATTATTCCAAATACTTCATATGACTTCATCAAAGCCTTCTGTTTTGCTCTTCCATGCTCATTTATGGAGGGGTAATTTCGGTGTTTGGAGCCTCCCTATTATTTAAAAATTGCGTGGCATATTGCACTATGCATTAACATGTACAACAGCACTTTTTGACTATATCTGAGCTTTCCCCTTGAATTTTCTTCCTTTATGCTTGTAGCTTCTTGGTTCTGGTTCAGAGAAAGGTCTTCTTGGTTGTCTGAATGGGTTATAGCTGAGAAAGAGGAAGGGGAGATGGGACAAATGCAACTTGAGACAAAGAGGCGCCCGTCGCTAACATGCACTGCCCTTGGTCAAAATCGGTCTTGAATTGGTCTCTGGTCCCTCCGGCGGCCGCGGCCCGGGACTTCCCTGGGTATGGCGAAGCTGCTGTCCAAAGCCTATTTCACACTTTTGCATTGTCCACGAAAACCCAGGCAAAAACAAGGAAAATATTTTCCTTACACTCTCCCACATTTCTTCAGGCTTAAGCATCACATCAAAAAAATACTCATCACATATTCAGGTGTAAAAGACACATAACTTGACCAATTAGTAGCTTATATTCTGTTGTGGTATACAAGAGCCTATCTCCATAATCATCATTTTCCTAGCGAGAGGGTCAGCAATGGGAGAATACAAGTGGCCTACAGTCTACAAGCTTCTGCCTAATAATTCCACCCCATGTTGGGGAAGGAAGAGAAACAATTCCAACGTCGTGGCGGAGCTCGAACTGCAGGAATTCGATGGAGAAAGTGTCGGTTGACATCTGAACCAGCTGAGGTGGAATATCCAGGTGAATGTTAATGATATTTGACGAGGAACGAGAGAATATTCGGACTCCTTTCATTGACGGGAACGCTCGTCTAGACATCATACTTCTAAGTCCATTCCAGTGGACATCACGTGTGATATCAAAAGGAGATTCCCAGATATCTACCCATTCGACAGTCTTGTGTTGCAGATGAATACTGGTCATTGGATGCAATACAATGTGCTTGAGATTCGGGCATAAATCAAGTAGGATCTGCATATTAAAGCCAGATTGGCGATCCGATGGATCAATGCGCCTTTTGATGCTAAAGTATGACGGATAGATTGCCAAAGACCGCAGCCCAGACCCATATCTGATGCAGAAGTCCACTAATGGATTCTCATCCCATGACTCCGTATTGTTCGTATAGAGACGGTAAGAAAAATGCATAAGGTTGGGCATATTCCAGCGAGAAAGCAATCTGTTGAACCTTTCCGGCCTGAGATAGATATTCCAAAAGGGTAGGCACGTCAAAACATGCAATTGGGGGAATAATATGTCTGTTTCAGGTTCTGGAGGAAGACTTATATTCAATATTGAAATCCACAACGACTCCAAGTTGCTCGATGTCGACTTGAGTATGTTCTCAAGGGTTGAATAGGACTCGATATTATCAAGACGGAGATGCGTTATTGAAGAGGGAAGGATAGGGAGAGACATCGACTGAGGTAACGGACATTGAGACGTATGCGAGAATGCGATCAGTTTAGGGCATATTGCAAGGAGACGCGTCAAGTATTGTTGAAAGTAGTGGCTTGCAGCATCTGGAACGAAGCAGTGTATGTTGATGGTTTTTACAAGGTCTCTGTAAGAGGAATTTTGGAGACACAGAAGAAGACTAGCAAGTTGAGGAATGCGACGGATGCTGATGTCTTCATAGAGGAACTGAAGACCTACAAGATACCATGCCCGGCAGACATAGACTAGGGAGAGTTTTTGGGTCATCATTTGGCACCAGAGTGAATTTGGCACGAAAGACTGTGCACAGTCTACTAGGGAAGAAGGCAGGAGTACCCGCATGAAAATTGCACTGAAAATTTCGTTCGGAAGATGTTGGATTGATGTTTCGGAGTTTGATCCTGGAGGCAAGATTTCATAGGGTCGGGGGAAAAATTCTAGTTCAGCCTAAGTAGATGCATTCAATATTCAGCATGACATTAGTGATACCACGAGAGATAGTAATAGTTGTGGCATACGCACCTTCATTCCTGTCAATTCGGCTGATGATGCGTGGGTTGCATCTCTGAGGATATTGTTGTCAAGCTTGAGACGATCGATTTTTCCTTGGACTTCTTCAAGGGGCATGGTTGAGCTACAAGGATTGACATATAAGATAAGCTGAAGGTGGTTGTAAATATGAAGTCCAGGGTAATCCAGGGACCGCGAAAAAGCTGATGCTGACTAATCACCGTCGTACCCACAGTCTCATTCAAGTCCCATTTCCATATCTGCAGCATCACCATCTACGACGTTGTTTTGGCAAGCGACAAATGAGTTGGGCAGGGTATGCCTCCATGAACATATGCTGCACTTCTCCACTAACCCGCGCATTTAGGTTCAAGAAGTCTGTGAACAGGGCGGGGACCACTGTATGACTCCTGATAGCCATTTCGCATTACTTGCAGCTTATGTCGCGACTGAATTCTTAGCTGTTGCAAAAGACGGGCCAGATTGAGAGGACCGTTGACAGGGAATTTGCGGACGAAGAAGCAAAATATCGCATGTATGTGGCATCATAGACGTACATCATAAACACCACTCAATTGCTTTAGTTTCGAGAAGGAATGTCAAGCGCTGCAGAAAGATAGTAAGGCTTATTGGGATGCAATGAAAGGTGCGTCCAATTCTCACGATTGAAGGCAAATGACCTGAACGTTATGGTTTGTATAGCCATGACCTCTGCTCAGAGCCGGATAGCTGAAACACTCGAGACCTTTTATGGTGCTGCAGACAGGTCATCAGAAGGCGCCATGGCTGGCCACGCATACAAGCGCTCTGTAGATGACTTGGATACAACCTTCTCCAGAGAACTTGTGAGCTATCTTCATTTGTATCGATACAGGTCTCCGTCTCTGACTCATACTAGGACGTGCCATTCCGAACAACCATCTCGGAGCCTTTGGGGAAGATGTGCGCATATTATCCTGTAATCAATGAGCACATAGCGAAGCGTAATAAGAAGGTAACTGCTGCATTGCTCCTCTAATAAGTTTCACTGTCTATAAAACGATATTTTAGCTGCTGGATTATGATTCCGCAAGAAGCAAGCTTAGGAAACTCATAGACAAGCCAAGCGAGGATCCAACCAAACTACCAAGAGTGAGCCGGAGCTGGGTGACATAGATTCGTTCGTAGCGGATGCTCACCGTATTTCAGGCTCAACAGGAACACGATGAATGCAAAGAAATGTTTGATATGCTCAACGATCAGCTCATTGCAGAATTGCCACAACTATTAGACCTGCGCGTCCCATACTTCGATCCCAGCTTCGAAGCCATGATTCGAATGCAAGCCAAATTCGCTGAAGAGGGCTATGAAAAGCTAAGCGGTGTCCAACGGTAGAGAATTATTTCAAGAGTCGTTAATTTTCTAACTACGTTTTGCAGATACTTTGCAGACAATGTTCGGGATGATTATGCTGCTGGTCAACTAGATGCACAGGTATTCTTGATAAGTTTTTGTGCGGATGCGACCTCTGACTTACACGGTATACAGGTAGAAGGCATCCTACAAGAAATGCGGGAACTGTCGATTTGCGGCGGTAATTAATAGCAAGAACGACCTTGTATCGTTGTACAGAATATGGGACACATGGATTTAACAGAAGACTTGCCAGGTTTTATGGTATTTGAATGAGGATTGATACTACACATCTAATTGGATTTATATGGGCGATACTAAGTCAACAAGTCGGGTAAAACAGAAAGAGTAGCTAGTAATAATGATCGAGAGTCAGAAACATCTATGTATGGGTCGCATACAATTAGCCAGCCCTCTGCAATTCGAGACGGTCAATCAATTTAGGCATACGGGGGCCTGAAGTCTGGTTTGCACCACCGCGCCCACGGCCACGATGCCCTCTGCTTGGTCCAGAATGTTGGACGTGATTATTATTGAGATTTGGAAGAGGGTCAGCAGGTGGTGAAGCTAAACGCGACAGCAGCACTGGATAGCTACCGTCACTTGGAGGCTCTTGAACATTCGGTGACATGTTATTTTTTCGGTGATTATGATCTGGTTCATTGCCCCGTTGAGGGCCGCTATGCAGTGTAGGTGGGCGATGATCATAAGACTGATATTGAGATTGACGATTGTAAGCCCTTTGGTCTGCTGGTCTGTAGGTACGATCATTTTCCTCCATCCGCGGAAGAGGTGGGGGATGCGAAGACTCTGGTGTAGGCGAGCGTGAATAATTTGCAATATTGCTCCAATCAGCTTGATGGTCATTACGAACTGACGCAGTCGGAAATCGAGGTCCTGAGCGAGAGTAAGAACCCTCTCCAAGATTTGATTGATCAACTCGACGTCGCCGCTGCGGAGGACCGCTATCTTGGAATTGGTCATATCGCTGGGGCCTCTTACGCTTCTGGGCAGCTCCGATATGCGGCTGGTACTCGGGCGATCCCATTCTGTAGTTGAACTCTGGGGATGGTGAGTGAATAGGTGAAGCATGTCTATTATATGCTAGTAATGGCGATTGAGAACGGCGAGTGGGCCTAGCCCTTTGGCGCTGGTTTCGATTGTTCATGTTTCGATGTGGTGAAGGATAACGATCGATATGCCGCACTGGTGGTGGAGACAATCGCGGTCCAGTGATGGGCTTTCGAGGAAGCCTTACATCCTGAACATTTTCATGCAGAGGCCCGGGAGTAATGGTATCAAGTCCCATGCGTGAACTCAATTCGTAATCAAACTGTTGACTAACATATGGAGTGGTATGGCCGATATCGTATGCTGTAGTTCTTTGGCTAGAGTAGGGAGGCGTCCCATTTCGCAACTGACAAGTCGATGCCGAAGTTGGTAAATTCGCTGGGGGTGGTGTATTACGCCGTGGAAAGGCTACTAGACGCTCTGAGGGTTCATTGAGTTGCTGGACAGCTATATTCTGGATTGGAACATCTCGAGTGTTCGAAACAGGGCATGGTGAATTGGTCACTGATGATCCCGGTGCTATAAAGACAGGACCGTTGCTGGCCTCGTTGTTTTGGAGCTTATTATCGGTTAGGTTTGGCCTCGGATTCCCTCTCTCCTGACGTTGAGTTTGTTCAATTGATGATAGTGTTCGTGTAGCTAAGGGATCCTCCGGTGGAGGGGAAGGGAGAGATAATAGAGGAATACCGGGTGATTCTGATTTACGTTTGTTTTCAGAAATTAAATTCTGATCGGATGTTTGGGGAACCTTCGACGCTTGCGAAGAAACCGTAGCAGGGATAGCATGCTCAGAGTTCATCAAATCATCCTCATCCTGAAGCTCAACTTTAATCTGAACATCATTTTCGACGTTTCTCCCGCTATTATGCCTCGAAGACTGGATGCTGTGCTCAGAGGAACTGTGATCTTGATTTGGCTTTATGGGTAGACCAATCGGGGGCTGAAGGCCATTACTACGAGGCAGATGTTTTATATTGTGCGTTTGCTGCGTCGGAGGTACCTTTGCACGATTTGCCAAGGTAAGCGCTTTTTCAGGCTGCGGTGATTTATATTGTTCAGACAGTGGCGGAAAGGTTTGCATGGCATCAGTTGCTGCAATCCCTAAGACAGTAGAATTCGGTGCAGACGGACGAAGGAGTTGACGGTCCAAGTCGGAGTTGGGATATCGTGAAATAGCGGTTAATGGCCTGTTAGAAGAGGTGGCGGATGCCGCAATATGATTGAAAAGTTTGTCATTATGGAAATTCTCCAAGGCAGTTGTCTCCGTTTTCTTGTCAGAATTTGTGACGCCGGAGCTGACTTGGTGTAGGGAATCGCCATTTACAGGAGGAGTACTGGGTAGAGATAAATCCCCGGTGTGCACCGAGGTAGCTTTTTCTAATTGTGTCTGTGCTTGTTTCGATTTGGCGAAGTTGAACTGGGTTTGTTGAACTTCGTCGATCGCCGCGCGTGGTTTTCGTGCTGCAATTTCATGTCTACTATTCAGTTCATGCACAGGTGCATGGAATACACCGTCGTGCTCTTGCTCTCGCGGTTGCAATCGATGGGAGCGCGTTTCCTTTCCCTTTCCTTTCGAGTCCTGGGCAGTTCTTTTAACAAGTTCTTCACTAGCCTCCCTGTAGCGACGAGCTTCTTCCTGTTGTTTAAACAACACCTGGCGTCGCAGTTCAGCATCATGAGCGTCTTGGATTTGCTTCTTCTCTACCGCCAAGCGGCGCGCCTTCTCAGCTGCAAGATCGGCAAGAATTTTTTCTTCGGCCTCCCGGCTCTTTCGAATTTCATCGTCGGCCTTGCGTTTCTTCTCGGCTGCCTCCTCGTCAATTTTGCTCAAGGCCCGGTCGATGGCGGTATTGTCGACGGGCGTAGGCGAAGGCTGAGAATGATCAGAGCTGCGAGAATTATGGAGCAAAGCTGGATCATTTCTACACGAGGATGTTCCAGATGGCGTGCGTCGTGGCATTGGGCCAGCATCGTTGTATGCGCCCGCTGTTTGTTGCCTCTGCCTTTCGATCTCTTGAGCTTCCAATTTGGACATCGCCTGCTTCTTCCATTCATCTAGATCACGTAGACCGACTGTAATTTTATTCTGGTTCTCACGTAATTCTTGTCCTCTGTGACCGATTTGTTCAAGTGCGGCTACAACATCGTCAGTGCGGATTCGTGTTATTTCGGCGGCCTCAAGGCTTTCTTTGGCAGCATTCATTGAATCCTGAGCCGCTTTGATAGCTTTCTCGGCAATATGCATAGACTCCTCAGCAAGTGAATAAGCGCGATTGGCTGAAGTGAGTGCTTTTGCACACTGATCCTCAGTAGCATGCGCCAGGATGACAGCGTGCTCCAAGTCCAAGGGGTCTACATTGTCCAACGCGGTTGACAGTATATCTTGCAAAGGCTGCAGATCTGCAAATGTATTTAATATCGGATTTGTGGCCTTTGTTGTCGAGGCCGACGCGTCAGAAAAACGAAGCGAGTCGAAAGTCGCTTCCTGGGATTTGGCTTCACCTGACTGGATGGAATTGAGATGCTTGGTCGTATCAGAATTCTGTGTGCTGATTGCGGCATCCCCCCGAAGTGGCGATTTATGTGACAACCTTTGAGTGGCTTCAATTGGCGTAAGTGTTACGCGAGGCTGGTGAAATGAGGCGGAAAAACCTGTGGTCCCGTTGGTGAATTTCGGTCTGTGACTGAAGCTTTGTCCTGGTTGAGATTCAAGCACGTTCGCGTTTTGGGAAATGTTGGTTTGTAATACGGAGCCCGGTGCTAGTGCCAAACGTTCGGTGAGAGAAGGTTGCTTCGGTAAGTCTGGTGTATTGCCTGAGCTCTCCTGGGGAATGAGTTCATTAGCCAGGTCGGGCTCGGGGGAAAACGAGGCTCTCTCTGTTTCGTAATCTTCGTACATTCCTATCTCCGGATTTGGGATAGACATACGCTTGAGCAAGTCTGGTGGTTGCCCGATGGTCTTGAAATGAAGGTTGTGAAAAGGCGAGATTGCAGTATCATCACAGTATGTTGTGCTATTGCGGAGGGAATGGTCGAACGAAGAGCTGGACATGTAGTGTCGAGACCCAGCTGAGGAGTGGCGGTATTGTGAATCTACTTGTGAATCAAGGTCATTCTGGGGGTTAATGATAGTCAACTGGTTTTGACGTGCCTGAAAGTATAAGTGGCACACTGCGAATCAGCGTTCGGTGAACCTAAAGGCAAGATGAGTGTGAAGGGCAAGAAGAGGCGGAAGGTGGCTAGATTTAGGCGGAAAGTAAATGGTAACTTTTCGCGGTCCAGAATTGACTTCGTTGTTTTTTTTTGTCTATGACAGCCAATTACTTAAATAAAGTTTTTCCATCGTCGGCAGCCATCGGCATCAATGCCTAAATAGTTGCTAAATAGTAAAGCAGTATGAGGGCCAAGGAGTGTTTGGAATGCCCAAAATGCAGATCAAAAATCAATTCCTCTTTGTGAGTATATCCATGACCACTGAGATGTTCTTACAGTGCATTTGCATTTATTATGAGATATTTACCCCGTGAATTACATTTACAGCAAACCTCATGTTGTAAATATTATAGTACGGACACTCTGGACATTTACTTACATTTGTTTCGTTTCTTTGCTTGTTCAACTCACATGATACATTCATTACATAATCTTCAATTCCGTACACTACCGAGCACCTCTCCTCTTGCTCTCAGTTTGTCTAACATGTCAATACTGAGGTGAGTTTTGTATATCTGCTCTATATTTCTCATTACTTACACAGTACCTGTAGTTCTATCTTTTCACTCTTAGTGCCCGCTGCTTTGCTCCAAACACAGTTATTACAATAGGTTATGGGCCCTGCAGACCTACACTATCTATACAAGAAATATCTTGAAGATAATCTCTTAGCTCCACTGCACATTCTTACATCTGTTAACTTGCACACTCCTTCATTATGCCTAACTCTGTAAAACTCCTATTGGCATCTACTTGACTTTATGACATCCCATTACTTGAGAACAATGGTGCCAACTTCCAGACATAGAAATTTAGAATTTCCACTGTCCTTGATATTCACGGCCTCCTCAGCATTGTCGATGGATCTGAGCCTTGCCCCTTGATGTCTTCTGACACCATAGGAACCAAACCTGTACCTGCATCAACTGAGTTAACACTAGTAGTAGCTGGTACTCCTAGTCCCTCAAGCTCATCCAGTAATTTGATCATGGACTGGGATCAATGTAATAAGGAGGCACATGCTCAGATCACTTTGACTCTAAAGAATGAGCTGTTAAGTGGTGTTCTCCATGTGGCCTCTGCAGCTGATGTCTGGGACAAGCTACTCTGATGCTATGAAGGAAAGGGAAAGCAAACAGTTGCTTTCCTTACTGGCAAAATTTTCAGCAGCATATTCACTAATAAAACTCCTTTGGAGCCACAGCTTAATGCTGTTCAATACAAGGCATGCATTCTGAAGATATTGAATCATAAGCTTAGCAATGCTCTTATTGCAATCACACTTATCATTTTTCTTCCTAAATCCTTTTCTAACCCTTTATACTATCCTCATGGCCACACCTGAAGAGAAACTTACCTTAGATTCAGTTTTTACTCAAGTTCTTATGGAGGAGAGAAGCCAACAAAATCCAAACTCTTTTTAGATCACATATATGTCAAAGGGGAAAGCTATAGATGCATCCAAGTTGGGTACAAAAGGAGGCAAGAAATTGATAATTTGATGTAATCACTACGAGAAGAAGAGTCACATCAAGTCAGAGTGTTGCAAGCTCAAGGCAGAACAAGCAGTATCTTCTAAAGATGTAAAGGGCACTAGTTCAAGTTCTGCCAGTAGTAGGAAGGAAACCAAGCTCTCAGCTAAGCTTGCATTAGTCAGAACTAGTAATAACGAGTACATCCAGCTCTTTCTTGTGAACAGCATCTCTAAGAGGGCAGCTCTGCTCCTCAAGTGGATTGTTAACTCCAGTTGTACCTCCCACATGTCCTTAAATCATCAATGGTTTATCTCCTTTATGGAACTTGCTACTCCCAAATGTGTCTGGCTCGGAAATGAGAGTTATATCCTAGCTACTGGTATTGGACACCATCTACTCAAGCTTCTCTTACCTAGTGGTGAACATATCACTACCTGTCTCACAGATGTATACTATGTCTCTGAGCTCTATGAAAACCTCCTCTCTGTCCTTTATCTCACACAGTCTAAGTATTACTCCTTATTTGTACCTAAAAATGTCTGCAAAATCTATGACTCATCTTGCAAGCTTTGCAGAGTTGGCCACCAACAGAATAATCTATATATCCTTGACTTAGTGCCTATCACTTATGAATGCACCTATATCTGTACTGCTCCTCTTTCTACCTCTTCGGAAGACCTGGACTCCTCTTCTAAGCTCCAAATCTTAGCATTAAAGGCAAAGGTTGAGATATCTAGGGCACTGCTCAGTATTTGGCACTGCTATCTAGGCTACATTATAGTTGACTCTGTGTGTAAGCTCTTTAAAAGGAAGCTAGTAAAAGGCACGTAGATTATGGATAATGACACTTATAGCACAACATGCATTCTATGCCTTAAAGAAAAACAGATGTGCTCTTCCATTCTAAAGTTCACTACCACTGAAAATCCCTGACTCCTCTGTTATATAGACTTATATCTCTGTAGCCCAATGCAGACTGAAAGTTGACATGACAAGAGATACTTTATAATGTTTGTTAATGGTAAATCTCACCTTATCAAGATTGATCCTCTTTGACTCAAATTGGGCACTTTCAGGAGATTCAGGGCTCGGATTATTTGTGCTGAGGTTAAGACTAGTGAAACAGTCAACTTCATATGCACAGATAATAGAGGAGAGTACATCTCAGTGGAATTTACCAAGTTCCTCAAGATAAAGGGGATACATGCCAAAAAGACCAATCTGGACATACCACAGGAGAACAGCATCAGTGAGCACATGAACAGGACACTTATTGAGATGGCACGCACTATGTTAAATGACACTGATCTTCTTCACATATACTGGGCATACACAATCCAACATGCAGTGCACATTATCAATATTACTCTTATATGTATGCTTCCAGATAAAATTACACTATTCAAGGCCTACTATAGCACCAAACCCAATATTGCACACCTTTGAGCATTTGGTTGCAAGACCTATGTTCATATCCCAGACTCTAAGTGCAAGAAACTCAATGCCAAATCATTGCAATGTACTTACCTAGGGTTCTCTAAGTACAAGAAGGTATATATCTTGCTGCACAGGCCCTCTGGTTGTCTTCTGGAGTTGCAGGATGTCTATTTCAATGAAGGGTTACCTGGTGGACAGTCTAGGGTTGTTATTGACTCCTCAGATGACAAGAGCAATGCCAAAAACTTGGATAGAGGGCCTGAGGGAAATGGGGAGGATAAGGGTGATTTTTCTTCCTTAGAGAATGATTTGGATAATGAAAATAGTGAGAATGGGGCTAGTAAAGTCAGGGCAGTAGAAGAAGTCATTTGGGAGGTGCAGCAAAGGGTGGATCTAACTCCATAGGTTCTTCAAGTAAGTCTCAGTCACATTTAACTTCCAACAGCTCTAGCAAACAAATAAATAGCCACACATCCAAACAGACTTCAGATTCAGATTTGCTGACCTCAAAAATGAGTATATGCACCTCTGCTTTGATGGAACATGCCCAGGGACTTGGTCCAGCAACTACCATTGTTACGAACATGAAGGGACAATTATAGAAGATGTCTATAGTTGGACTTTGGTTCGAGTTTCAAGACACACAATGAATAAGTAGACTCAGAGTTGTTGAGGTCGAGTGATGTTCAGAGTAAAAGAGGTTAGATTCTCAAGAACTAGCTAAGAAACAAGTATGCTAGGACTGAGTCTTAAATACTAGAAGGTACACTGAAAGGAGAACAAGTATAGGACTATAAGTACAAGAAGGGAACAAGGTAAAGAAAAGGACAAAGGCCGTGTTCTAGAGTAGAACAAGGTGCACAGCATATATAGTAGAAAGGGAACAAGGGTGCACAGCATGTGGGAGTCAGGTGGTGACTCCTGGGATAAGAATAGTACATGGAATAGTAAGCAGGGAAAAAGAGTGGGTGTTTATAACATTACCCCCTTCACAAGATTGAAGACTCCTGGCTTTAGTGGCAAGGTCCCCTGGATATATTGCTTTCGGCTTCGGGAATGTAGTTATCATAGTAATTCTCGTCATTGTTGGGGCATCAGTTGTTGTCGTCTGGGTAGTGGTTCTGAAATTTTGGGCAGTCACTTGGGAAATGGCCTGGTTTGTTCTTTCCACAGATGCTGCAGTAATAGTAGGGGCAGTAGGTTTTGAAGTGACTAGGGTCTCCGCATTAATAGCAGTGGTATTGGAGGGTTTGCTTCTCTTTTCCAGAGGAAGCTGGTATAGGGCAACAAGTGGATGGTCCAGGCGTAGAGTGCTGAGGGGTCAGTGGTTTCGGAGGAAGGAGATTGAATCTACGTTCTTCTTTTTGACTGCGATGGGTCTTTTTTGGGCTCCGACCGGAAAGTAGGAGAGCCAGATTACAATACTGCCACGATGGTTGGGCGGTGGGGGCTGGTTGAAGAACTTGGTGGTAGCTTCGCAGAATTTTTCGGTATTGAGATGGGTGTACCAGTTCTGGGCAGAGATAACTAAGATGTCTGCTTCAGCATGTAATTGTTTGGCCATGACAAAGTTGTTCTTAATAAGGTTAATGCAGTCGGCCATTTCTTTAGGCTTGAGTTCTATGGTGCAGATAAGTTCTTTGGTTTGTTCTTCAGTGCAGATGTATTGTTCAAAGGTTTCAAAGGGAAGGGGGAAGTTGCCTTTGGGTACTGGAGGGTATAGGAGTTCTCCGATTCCATCTCCCAAGGAAGGGAATGGGTTTGCTGGGGAGTCTGGGACAAGTACGGTAGGTGCGGAACAGCTGGAGGTGTTAGATTCGCTGCTAGAGGCCATGGTGGGGGTCCATGGAGTAATAGGTTCTCCTGTGGACCTGACTACATGGCTG
>QFFD01001024.1:0-18323 GCA_003314615.1 Pholiota microspora
CCGGTGATGCTCCACCAGCATCAGGGTCAGAGCAAGGAGGCTCGGACTCCGACTCCGACTGAAATCAGTAATGAAGTTGGCGCTTGCCACTGACCCCGGACTCAAATATGTATTTCCATTTTGACTAAGCGCCCGTCATCAGTGACTGGCGGTCGACTACGAACATTGTTGTTACACATCCTTTCCACTTCTGGAATATTATACCATGTAAGACGCTAAAACATCTGAACAATGCAGAGCTCGGAAAGGGTCAATGCTCGCCTGATATTCTCGCAAGTGCCACCTCGAGGCGACTGCGTCGCCACTGTTGAACAATTGATTCTTATGTAATCTCTAATGCCGAATATAAAGCTAGAGCGCCAAATTCAACTCGAACAACCAACACTATTGAGCCACCCCTCCGCATTTCCACTTTCAACGTTCAGATTCCAAGACTTTTCCTCTTTAGAAACTTCTTAAATTAGAGTTTGACCTCATCAAATCATCGAATCACAGGGCAGAGTACAACTGTTTCTGCGTTCAACAAAGACGAACAAGTTGAAGACGCCTCGACGATCACTTGAAAGGAGCCACCGTGTTGCCATTGATTGCAATTGGCATAGTTCAACGTTCAATAGTGCTTGCGCATATCTAAAACAAGGTTTGTTTTCGTGACCAAATCTATTATTGTCCAGAGCTGTTCAACCTCTCTCCGCACACTACAGTAAATATTATTCCTGTTTCAAAAATGGATGAACTCGAGAGACCCCTTGTCTTTCGGAAAGACTGTTCCAAGAATTTTGCATGCTGCACACTCGACTATACAATCCAACGCCATCAAAAGTACATTGTCATCCTGAAGAAACAACGAAACACTTTGGCGTCTATCTCGCGCCTCCCTCCCGAGCTACTTTGCAAGATCTTCACCATTGTGAGGCTAGACTCGCTGGACCTCGTGAAAAATCGTCTAGAGTGGCTCCGGTTCACCCACGTCAACAGTCATTGGCGGCATGTCGCTCTTTCTTCAGCAACTCTTTGGTCCACAATTGACAACGCTGTGCTGAACTGTCGTCCTCTGCTCGAAAAAGTCATCCAAAGATCCGCCGGGGCCCCTCTTTATGTGGATGCTGATATCGAGACTTACCCCCTCATCGCCACGGGTCTTGTATTTTGTCTCCGTTATAGCCAACGTCTTCAAAGCATATCCATCAACCTCTCGTCGCCAGAGGAATGGCGTCGAATTGTTCCCAAATTTGAGAATATGTCTGCACCACAGCTCAATTCTCTTTTCTTGATTTGTCCTTCCTCCCGAAACAGGGAAATTGAGATTCCAAGCGCCGCTTTCTATTTGGACCTGCTACTACAGCAACTTCCTCAAATGCACCATCTAGCGCTCAAAGGTCTGAGTATCAAATGGAACTTATCACCATTTCCTACGTTGAGTACTCTTACTTGTCTCACCCTCCATGACCTCCCAGATGACATGCTTTACACGTGGAACACTTTTTCCAGTGTGTTGCGAATCGTGCCCACCCTCGAAGAATTGAATTTGAAAAATGCTATACCTGTTATCCCGATTCCCTGGGAAAACCCGCCACGCATACCTCTCACTTCCCTTCGCACTTTGCTGATCGCTTCCGCGACAACGAAAGAAGTCGATAACTTGCTGTCTTTGATTTCTCTCTCCCCTCATACCGACATTAGCATCCAAAGTTATGACCCTCAGTTTACTACCCTTGCCGAAACTTTTCTGGGACTGCTTGCGAAATTCGAACCATCTCAAGACGCAAACCCTTACCAGAGCCTTGTTATACTTGAACCCGACAAGGGTGAAATCAAAATCAAGCTCTATATGTATGCTTTGTCACATGAACAAATTCTCGCTCATGCAGATTATCCCGCTCGCTTGGCCTTGAATATCTCATGGGGAGTGGAGCCATCAACACCGGACGACGCTGGATCAATGGTTCTCAAAGCCATGTTTCAAAGCGCTCTATCTTTGCAGGATATTATGCATGTATACCTGGCAAATCTCCCAAAATCGTTTACACCGCGTATGCTGGCGGATACAATCGGAATACTCCCTCAAATACGCTTTGTTATGGCGGGGAGCTGGTGCGAAACCTTCGTGGACGCTTTACAGCTGCTTTCAATTGTCCCTCCCTTGAACGCACTGTGTTTCGGTAATCTTTCTTCGATATTTCTTCATGGCCGGGTATACAAGCAGGGCAAAAAACGTCACCGTGCCCATCGTTTTGACCCTTCAGGTTTGCCCGCTATTACACTTGAAAAACTATATCGTTGCATGGCCATACGTTGCCAAGCAGGCGTAGTGGTAAAAAAACTGACACTCAAGGCATATCCTATAAGGTTCACACGTACTGATGTGACATTACTGCACAATGTTGTAGGGCGCGTTGAATGGCAGATTGACGGGGCTTTTGGATGGTAGTACCGTATATGACTCTTCCGACTTTACTGGGCTCCATGGATCGATTTCGATTGGACTCATAGGCGCTTCTCTGTAGGCTGAGTTAGTATACTACATGCGCCAAGTAATACTAGAATACATCTGTCTCACAAAATTAGATTAATCGCCTATATCCTATTTGTTTTCTTCCAATGGCGTTGTAGTAGGTGAGCGTGGCTCTGATTTAATCGCATCTGCATTGCTTGGGTGCATTGGCGGTGGAGGATTGATCTTGTTCGGTAGATCTAACATACGGCAGAACGCCTGGGTTTGCGGATTTGTGTACCACGGCGCTATACAAATTGGAAATGTATAAGTTCAAGAATCCGTGTACAAGTAATGTAACATACGCTGCTGGAATTTGTTCTCATCTTTCGACGGCCCAGGCGCCGTCATTGCGAACACTTGATGATCTTGGACGGGTATTTCACCGCGAGCATCCACCGGGACGTTCTGCGCAACCCATTCACGTTCTTTCGCGACGAGCGCGCGGGCCTCTGCTTCATCTGGGAATGCAGGCTGTACACGCGTCGTCGATAGAAGGGGGTGGAATGCACGGCAGATTGCGAGCCACTCTGGGTCGAAGGAAAGTAGTGGTGTTGGACGTTCAGAGGTGTCATCGGAGGTGGTCGAGGGAGGAAGGGCAGCATCTATGGATGGTGTTGGAGCAGGTATGTCGACGACTTCGAGGAACTGACGCCTTGGCAGGCATTTATCCAGAGCGAGGAATTTGGTCTCAGCTGATGGGGCAGGTGGAAGCGGCGGAGCATCGACCTCAACTTCTTCATCATCTAGCAATATTTCATCGGGATTTCGTGCGACATGTTCAATTGTATGTTCGTTGGCTGAAATAGGGACATTGGCAGAATTTTGCGGCGAAGGCTCCACGTCAAACTCGTCGTCCTCTATCTGTATCTCATCGGGATTTGGGGGTGGAGGGGCAGCGATAGCAGCAGGCACGCCTTCATGTACAACTGTAGCCTCGAAGCGCGTGTGCAAGTGGGCTGAGAACCACCATTTCGGCTTCAGCGTCCTGAGCAAGCCCATGAGCGGCGGCGAACCCAGAGAGCCAGTCTCTATATCCTGTTGGAAGAAGCGTTTCCGGCGTAAGAGGCCTTGAAGATCGCCAAAGTGTTCTATTGACTGAGGCCAATCATGCGAAAGAAAAACATCGACTGATGGTAGCTGCAAGGGGTCAGTTTTAGGTAATGTCGTAGGAATCAGAGCTGCGCACAAGGGATAGCTTGCGAACACTGTACTCGCGGATATGGTAGACACTTCGTATAGATCCGTTGTCGTATGGGACTTTTTCAAAACTACCTGGAAGAATATCATCATTGGATGAAAGATGGAAAGTTGGAATACCGTACCTAGTCGGAAGTCATGAGATTTGTAGATTCCCGAGGCCCCTGCTATCCTAATTCCGTTCAACCGTATGCTTCCGGCATGCCCTAGGAAGTAGATGTTTGGTGCTAACCACCCTCCATGATACCTGCGAATTCTCAGACAAACATCCGTTGAGATCAAAGAATTGACGTACAGCTCCCACAAGTAGTTTGATGCTTCATGGTTTCCACCAATGACTATCGTCAATATTGGGGCTACCTTCTCGCCTGTGTAGTATCTGCGAAGAAGAACCGCGATTATGTGAGTCTAAACCACCCACAAAAAGACACGACATGGGTCGCACCTACTTGTGAAAGTGCTGCAACTGCTTGTACTTATCTGGAACAGCCATGCATCGCAAATCCTGGCGGTTACGGATAGCCTGAAAGTCGCCGCAGATCAAGAGCGCGTCGACTTTGTAATTATTTCGTGTTTCGAGCTGTTGGATGTGGCTGTAGATGGCGTCGAGTTCACCATGGCAGCATCCTTCTACGGCGATCTACGAGGAGAATGCAATCAGCAAGTTGTGTAAAATAAACGAGATAATGAACGCACTTTCATTGGTGGATGACCGTAGTGAGAGTAATAGCGTGGTGAAGTCGCGGTAAGAAGGCTTGCCGCTCTTTTGTAAATCTGGGTCCGAAAGTAGAGTCGACTTATCATATTTGGGCGCTTCGCACAAGTCTTTCAGGTCAAATTAGAAGACGGGTTCGACTGCACATCTTAGTGAGATGGGAGTTGCCTGCACGATTTGTCTAGACTCCAAACGTCAGAAGTCTAGCAGGAATAAAAGTCGTGAGCCGAGCGAACGCGAACTCCGGCATCACTATCACTACCACCACGTTCTTCCCCACCACACTGGAGCTCCTCATTTCAGTTGAACACAGGAGACAGTGCTATACTAAGGCTGGAGGATGCGCACCTCGCTTCTACAGAGCGTCTTCAGGACACGTTTCAACATTGCTGCTTTCCAAGTTCAATCGCGACGAACCTTCTGTTCTGGGCTAAACAATGCGTTGTGTGATGTACAAAAGCGGGCCTCTATTCGAGCTCACGCGGGGTTCAACATCAGATTACAAGGTACGAACTTGAAGGTACAGCTCTCGCCAAGTCCTCTCCAGCGATTGTTATCCACTTCCTCCCGTGCTTGTTTCCGAGATCATGTACCGCCGCCTAGACGGCAACCTCGTCAGTTCTTGGGATTTCTAGATAAAATTCCCCAGAATGCCATATTTTATGGGATCATTGCGCTCAACTCAGTTGTTTTTGCGATGTGGTATATGTCTCATCAGCAATGGGTGAGTTAGGTTCGGTTCGTGGATCAAGGTCATTAATCTTTACTTTTCACAGAAACAAGAAAGAAATCCAACAGGAATTAGATGGATGCAAGACAACTTTACTATGAGCTGGAATAACATCACGTCTGGCAGAATGTAAGTCCCCAACCATGTAAATATCCACTCGAAAAACGTTGAATACCTGTTTATACAGATGGACGCCGCTTACTTGTTGTTTCTCGCATGAGAACGTTTCTCATATTCTCCTCAATGGCTTTACATTCTTCTTCATGGCTCCTTCAGTGCTCGAATTGATTGGTAGCCGACAATTCATATTTCTCTACCTCGGAGGTCTGTAGCGCCCTTGACACGAGGAACCGGACGAAATTAACTTCCTTCGTTCTCCCCAGGCGGCATGTTCGCGTCTCTTACCAGCGGATTATATGCAAGAGTGACGGGTCAAAAGAACTATTCCTCCCATGGCGCAAGTGGTAATGATTCTGTTCACCTTGAACTCAATTGCAATGTGACGCTAATTCTCTGATACACATAAATCTAGGTGCTATATTCTCCATCGTGACACTGCTCGCCTGTGTTGCTCCGACCATGAAATTCGCTCTCTATGGGATAATTCCCGTACCGGCCTGGCTCGCAGTATCAGGACTTTTTGCATATGATGTATACTCTACTGTGTCTCATACGGTATGTTTTTATTCTTTTTTGACTGGATGCTTTGTTATGCTCAATCAAATACTGCTTTTTTGTAGAGTGGGACAACAGATACAGTAGGACATGTTGGTGGTGTATTGGGTGGTATTATTTATTTCCTTGGAAAGCGCTTCAGAATATTTTGATGCAGACGTTGTTAACCCAAGATGGCATGTACGATGTCCTATACCAACACAGCTCACAAAAATCACCAACCGTGCTCTTGCAGAGCACAAGCGTTGAATTTGAACCTCCAAAACTCAACTTGAGCTTCGACTATTAGTATCGAAGAGTTAGAGAACGACGTCCAAACTCCAGACGAGCGCTGTCCAATTATACGGTCACGTGGCGTTCAACACCATTCACTCAACTGAAATCTTTCTTCACCCTTTCTCTTGACTAAGTACTTAACACACGTGAAAGCAGTTAACTTCACCATCGTCTATCTTAAGCATGTATCAACCGGGACATCCTCCATCTGCAGAACAATCGCTGCCTGATTATCCTCGCATGGCAGAACCGAAGCCAGAAGATGACTCTTTAGAGGAAGTCATTCCCTTTACAAGTCGACAAATTGGCCCTCCCGTCATTTTTAGCCTCAACAGCCGTCGTTATTCTGCACCCGCATCTCAAGACCCGCTGACCATCTTCAAACCTATGATCAACCAATGCAGCTTCCCTGGGCCGCGTTGGGTTGAAATGGATCCTGCGGGTGGTACCAAACACGCAGTTCTCATCTTTACTGACGGATCTGCACCAGAGAATGGGCTTCCAGATGCACGCGCAGGCTGTGGTATTAGCATCCGTCCGGATGGTCGCGGCGAGTTTGCCTTTGCTTTGGAACGCGTTGGGACCGAGCCCCTGACGTCCAACCGCGCTGAACTGCGTGCGGTGCATGCTGCTCTGAGCATACGCCACTGGCACGGGGAAGGGTTTGAAAAAGTGGTCATTGCGACAGACTCTGAGTACGTTGTTTTCGGGGTAAATGAATGGGTTATTCGATGGAAACAAAATGGATGGAAGAACAGCCGGGGCAGGAAAGTGAATAATATGGATCTGTGGCAAATGCTTTTCGAGAAGCTCGAGGGACTCGAAGCTACTGGCCTCCTCATCCAGTTTTATTTAATTCAGAGGAAATTTAATCTGGCAGACAAAGTGGCCAAGAAAGGAACGGTGTGTGGCTTTGCGATCATATACTTTTATTTTTTACTCACAAGATATATAGGAAGATACTAATGTACCCACCGTATGGGTTCCTGTACACGGCGTAGGAGTGTGAGGGCTACAAGTCCAAGCAAAACAATAGCAAATCCTGAACCAAGTTTCCTGAGACCGAACTAGTCTTCCAAGATGAGCGTCTTTCGTATGTACGACCCCGTCAATTGAATTTGTAATTATTCAGATTGACATGCACATATGGTGAGCTTCATACTACCTTTGAACTACCAGCAACATAATAGGCAACCTTGCAGACCTGAATAGTGTTTCGATATCTAAAAACTAGATAAGACACATGTTTGAAGACATGCGTGTCCCTGAGTAATTTTACTCAAGTACACTGTCTGGTGTGTGTGTGCGCGCTTATGTTATTTCTATTTTTCTCTATGCCTTCTCTGAAGTTATTTAGGGAATGAAAACACTCTCTTTATTTCACCAATACCCACCAGCAGTCAAGAAACAAGCCATTGCCGAATGCAAAAACCCACGGTCCTGAGATTAATGACACGCCAATATCTTTATAAGTATCAACTGCAGACACCAAGCCACAGAACCGGTCAACTCAGAGTCATTGTTCACCGATCTCCACCCCATCAATCGCATCCGTCCGCAGGTGTTCTGGAGCATCTGATCAACACAACACTAGGTCCTTCTATCCCTCACCTCTTTTGAATTGACGAACATTGATATTATACCCTCGTTGGAATCGAGAGAGATAGAAGCCCTGGAGGGCAGCGATCGTGACATGCATGACAGCGCACAATGGCCATCAGCGGTCCAAGAACGATTGGAGTGACGATAGGACGATACCATGAGAGGAGGATGAATTCATCAATAAATAGGCAGTCTGTCCCATCTGCGAGCACTCCCAGATCTCCACTGCCTTAGTCTCGAGGTACCATAACATTATTTTACCCTAGACTCTCAAGTGTGTGCGAACTGATATCACCAACAGATCCGTTGTTAGATATTCAAGAGTCTCCCGCAACTGCACATCCGATTTCGTATCTATGGTCATGATAGCATTGGATATTTTTTCCATTCGATCTTCTATCTTCCTGCTGGCTGGAATATGGGCTGTTGTGATCTACAAATTTTTTCTTCGATGGCAATCTCCTCACAAAAGTCTTCAATACCCCCCTGGACCACCAGAGCGCAGTGTCATCGCAGGGAACGCAGCCGACATTCCTGCCTCTAGCTCATGGATAGCTTATACCAAATTTGCGGAAGATTTTGGTATGTACCTTGTCTATCCTTTTTGTAAACAAAAACTATAATTCTTTCATGAAAACAGGCAGTGTTATACACCTTAGAGAATTCCACAGACATAACATTGTCATCAATTCACATGAGGCCAGTGTTGAACTCTTCGAAAAACGCTCCAATATATACTCCGATCGCCCAGATATCCCGGTCGTGGAAATGTATGTCAATGTGTTCAGTTTCGGAATTAACTAATTTTTTCCCCTTTCAATAAGGATGGGATGGAGTTTTAATGCAGGATTTAAGCGGTATGGTGCCGACTGGAGAGCCCACAGGCGGATTTACCAACAAATTTTCAAACCCGAGGCATCTTTGAAGTATAGTGCTATCCAAACAAGAAAGATTTGCGATTTACTTTACGGTCTTCTTAACACACCGGAAGACTTCATGAATCACTATCGAACGTAAATGACATCTTTTGCATTATTTTCAACTTTATTGACGTTTCAGCAGACTTCCAGGTGCCGTCATCATGTCGGCTATGTATGGTCACGATGTTGCTCCAAAGGACGACTACTTCGTGAATCTAGCAGAAGCGGCTGTAGCAAGACTCAGTCATGTTTCCCTCCCAGGAGCTACTTTGATGAACGCTTTCCCTGTCCTTCGATTCATACCTTCGTGGTTTCCGGGAGCTGGGTTCAAACGCTTTGTTCTCGAGTCTCGAAAGTTAGTACTTCAAATGCGTGATGTGCCTCTTGCTATAGTAGAGGCAAAAATGGTTAGAGTCCCATCTCCCTTATGATTGCAGTTTCTGATGGCCTAATTTTGCAGAAAAGTGGGAACGCACCTCCCTGCATTGCCACGGACCTCCTTGAAAAATGCAAGTCGAGGGAACAGTACACCCATATCGCTGGTGTTGCTGCCACGAGTTATGCTGGTACGTTGTCGCGCCTCGTAATCATCTTCTCTTCCTCATCTTGTTTATTTTATCTGCATAGCTGGCTCAGACACAGTAAGTCTTTCTTTCCGTTTCTCATCGTATAAGTACACCTATTGAAGCTCTGTAGACTACGTCCGCTTTAGGCACATTTTTTTGTGCCATGGCTATGTTCCCTGAATTCCAGATCAAGGCCAAAAAGGAAATCGATATTTTCGTTGGCCGTGAGCGACTCGCAACCTTTGAAGACAAGCCGTCGTTACCTTACGTTGAAGCCTTGCGGAGGGAGGTGATGAGATGGAAGCCAGTGCTGCCACTAGGCGTCGCTCGTGCTTCCAATTCCGACGATGTATATGAAGGATATTACATACCTAAAGGCGCGAGTGTCTCATGGAATGAAGATACATGATCTGACTGTCTGTTTTTGTAGGAGCCAATGTGATCTACAATACATGGTAAGCATGCCTGCTCAGTAGATTGGGTTTGTTAATTTCTTCGACTTATACAGGGGAATCGCACACGATTCAACCAGATACTGCGATCCAGAGAAATTCAATCCAGACCGCTTTTTCAATGACCACGGGGAATTGAACAACGACGAAGTAGAGTTTGCGTTTGGATATGGCAGAAGGTCTGCAGCTACTGTCGACGCTGCCCGTTCACTCAATTCATTGTACTTACATAGGATGTGCCCGGGTCGACACTTTGCTTCAGCCACAGTACGTCATGATTCTTTTTCTCGCCATTATGGTCGTGATTGAAACATGTTTGCGGACTAGCTTTGGTTGGCAATAGCCACCGTTTTGCAGAACTTCGACATTGGGAAAAAGAAAGATTCTACCGGCAAGGATATTCCTGTCACCGGACTATATAGTGATGGCATTATATGGTTCGTCAATTTCACTATTTTTTCCAGCTGTTTGCCTTCATGCTCGAGGATAGCCATCCGCTCCCCTTTGAATGCTCTATCAGGCCTAGGTCTAAAGAAGCGGAGGAGATTATCCTGAAGGCGTTTGACCGGATCTGATCACAGGTGGTGAGTCAAATTAGTCATGTTCGTAATCAAAACTTACCACTGACCGCTGCGACTGACATAGGGCGATGGCGATGCAAATTGATTTCTTCTTTCTTCGCAAGTTTGAAACCCATAAATCAAATGTAGCTTTTTATGTTACTTTGAGTTGGTTTTCTTTGTTCATATGTTCTTCAAATTGCTAATCTTCGACGAACTTTTGGCGTGCCTTGTCACCCTTTCCTATGCCTCATTGATTTTAACTTGTATGCATGCGGCGATCATTTCATCTAGAACCTCTGAATCGTAAGCGTGGAACAATCTTTTTAAGTTGAGCGTATGATTGTCGTATTTGTCTAGCGAGTGGTGGAAGATGCACAATTGGAGAAGGCGCAACGCGTTACTTCGTGGCGATTTGCCTATTTCCATAATACGTGTGTAGCATCTGACCAAAGTATCAACGACCTGTTATAAACTTAGAAAACCTAGTTGTACAAGTGGTGAGTGACAGAATATAAAATGCCCTTACTAGCTAAATCTTCCATACCCATTCAGAAACTGCACTAAATACATGTCGTTGCTCATCTCATTTGTTCTGGTAGGATTCTGGTCATTGATACTGTGTAGATTGTTTCTCCGCCACTTCATGCGCCTAAGCAGGCTACCCTACCCCCCTGGACCACCAGCACGGAGTGTCATTGGCGGGAATATAGCCGACATCCCTCCTACTGAATCGTGGCTTGCTTACTCTAAGTTCACAGATCAATATGGTCTGCACCGTATCTCTGTTTCAACTCCATCACAATTAACGCTTATCGTATAGGGAATGTTATACATCTCAGAGCATACCGGGAACATATCATTGTCCTAAGCTCATATGATGTCGGCGTTGAATTTTTCGAGAAGCGTTCCAACATATACTCTGACCGTCCACAACTTGTATTGACTGATATGTAAGTAACATTCGCATAATTTCTCATGTGCCAACTCAGTCCATGTAACATTCCACCAAGGATGGGTTGGGGCTTCAATGCCGGACTGATGCGATACGGTTTCGAGTGGAGGGCCCATAGGCGGATTTATCAAAAGATTTTCAAGCCCAGCACTTCTATGAGATACCACCCCATACACGCAAGAAAGGTTCATGAATTCTTGCACAACCTTCTCAAGATGCCTGAAGATTTTGTCAAGTTCTATAAAATGTAACTATCACTATAGTCATAAAAGGCGAAGACGGAATCTGACCGGATAATCATTTCTTAGGCTTCCAGGATCAGTCATAATGTCAGCCGTATACAACTACGATGTAGCCACGAAACACGATCCTTTCGTGGATCTCGCAGAAATGGCCGTGGAGGCATTACAACGTGTTCGTTTAACAGGGGCATTTCTTACAAATTCGTTCCCTATCCTTCGATTTATACCTACATGGTTCCCGGGAGCTGGATTCAAGCGATCTGCGCATGAAGCTCGGAGAATAGTTTGTCAGATGAAAGATCTGCCCTTCGCATCGGTGGAATTTCAAAAGGTGAACCATAACTCACTAACGTCATCAAAATGTCATCTCTATCTCTTATACTGTCTCGATGCTTTAGAAACAGGGCAAACCAGTCGATTGTATCTGTGCAGAACTTCTTGAAAATTGCAAGTTGGTCGAAGAGCGCGATGTAATCAAGGGAGTCACTGCAACAAGCTACGCAGGTGAGTCATATCTTAGCTATAACGCAATCGCGTCTGAACTTTCATATTAGCTGGAGTCGATACAGTATGTTTATTGGTGTCACGCATTGAATTTTTTCTGACAGAGCACCAACAGAGCACATCAATTCTTGGCTCATTCTTTTTTGCAATGGTCATGTTTCCCGAAGTGCAGGCCAAGGCCCAACAAGAATTAGACATGGCAGTTGGACCCCACCGCTTGGTTGGCTTTGAAGATAAGCCCGCGTTACCTTACATCGAGGCCGTAAGGAGAGAGCTCGTGCGATGGAGACCAGTTCTTCCCCTTGGTGTTTCGCGTGCAGCGACTTCTGACGATGTCTACAAAGGTTTCTACATCCCCAAAGGTGTGCATGCCCAGCTCAAATCCCCGTCATTGCCAACATGTGTTGTATTACTATTACTTAAATACTATTAGGAGCGACCGTGGTATACAACACCTGGCAAGTATTAGAGTTCCCTGCGGCATGGCGGATTCTTTCACCGCTGACTTTCAATGAAGGGCTATTGCACACGACCCGACGAGGTATGCCAACCCAGAAAGGTTCAACCCGGATCGCTTTTACGATAAAAATCAAAAGTTGAACAATGCTCAAGTGGATTTTACGTTTGGATTTGGTCGAAGGTGCGCCCGAAAACACTATTCAACCACTACCTTCTGCACTGTCTGGACCTGCTGAAGCTACCCGTCTTAGGATGTGCCCCGGCCGACAATTTGCTTCTGATACGGTGCACATCATCATATCTTCTGCCAGAAGCTCATATCCTTGTATCGGATTCGGATTCGTTGAGGTATGGTTAACAATGGCCACCGTTCTGCAAAATTTCAATATCAGGAGAAAGCAAGATTCTACGGGTAAAGACATTCCGATCAGTGGAGAATATGTCGGTGAGGGAATCAGGTTTGTCCCGTCATTCATTCCAGCAAGACACAAACACACTCTCAATCTTCGTAGACATGTATCCCCCTTCGAATGCGCTATCACGCCGAGGTCAACAGAAGTAAGACACGTCATATCAGAAGCGGTCAAACAGAGCAACTAAGTTGGATGAATCATTGAATGTAGGCACAATAATGTTTCTTTCTTAGCGTGAATATGAAATAGCGTGTAAGTATACATTATGAGAATTGCGTTGTAATATTACAAAGACACTCGCAAACTATCCTCTCTCGTGACTGAATATGAGGGAGAAAAGGACAGGCGTTCCATACTGAATTCTAAACCTCCAACCCAATATAGCAGCAAAGAACATAATGAATCCGGAAATAATGATAATCACAACTGAGGAGAAGAGGAAGATCAAGCAACGGAGGCAGAAAAATAATGTGGAAAGAGACTGTTGTTTGTCCGTATCAGTAACATGCGAGTGACCGTTTGGCATAAATGAATGCATATAGTCGTAGTAAGAAGAAGACGATGATCATGATCCCGACGATTTTGAGGATCTGTGGTGAAACACTAGCAATAAAGATTGCGAAAATCCCCAAAATCGACCAGAAGCGTCATGGAGAAGGCATTTTGCGTTGGACGTCAGGTTTCTCGACGGTTTGTGATGGAGGATAGGTCTGATTTTCTTCATGTCCACGACTTCCTTTGGGAATTGTGCGCAGTTTGGTTGGCGTGTTGCTTGGATGGGTGTCAGATATTCGACCTGGTAGAAATGGAGCGGTGATGCGAGCTTGTGTGGGGGTTATAGAGCGCGATTTTGAAGGGCCAGAATCATTTCTGAGTCTGACGGCGGCTTCTCGTGGTGTGGTGGGTTTTGGAATATCTAGACGGAACATAAGGTCAATATATGCATCATGACTTATAACTCAAGTGAATAATGGCGTACCATCTGAAATCGGAAAGAAGAAATACAGAAAGCAGAAACGGAAAAAAAATGAGTACAACTTTTTTGAAATGTATTGAAAACAGAACATACCACCATCCTCAGAATCAAGAGACCCTTTCTTTGCCGGAATCAACAAGGCGTCTCGTTTTTTGCTCCCATCTGGTGAATTCATATACCCTGGCGAAGCCGTCCTTGCGACAGGTGACCCCCGCCCAGTCTTGAAGTATGTCATCGTCGGAGAAGGTGGTATTGACACTGGGTGTGCATGAATCGGGCCCACCGACGAGGCCAGCGCAAGAGCTGCAGCATTATCATCCAGGGCAGTCGTCGACACACGACGCCCGTGCGCCTTGGTCGCAGAGGCAGGCAACTGCAGCCGCTCAGCGACGCGGGTTGCCTGTGCTGCCTGCCCGCTTTGCATATTCCTGACCGCCTCGGGGCGGATGTCAGCCCACATCTGGAGCGCCTTTATTGAACCCCATTCTATGATCTTGTTGTTCAGCCATAGAAGCGAAACAGGCTTCGTAAGGAAGTCGTTACAGCCCGCTGCAAGTGCTGCCACACGATCGCTCTGCAGAGACGAAGCAGTAAGTGCGACGATGATCACCGAGGATCGATAAGGTGAATTCATATATTTAGCTTCTGAATTAGTTGATGTGGTTGAAGAAGCAGGACTAGATGGGGTCCGTGGTCCATCCAAGAAAGGGGACGAAGGAGGAAATCCCGCGGAAGCATTCAATTTCTCCAGCCGCCGAATTTCTTTGGTGGCTTGTATACCATCCATCACAGGCATCTGAATATCCATCTTCGCACACAGAGTAAAGGATAAGAATTAACCACAATTATTTAACATTGAAACTTACCAAGATCAGATGAAATCCACCCGTCCGCCACTTTTGCACCGCCTCTTGCCCATTGCTCGCCAAATCATATTTTATGCGTTTCCTCTTCATGAAAGTAGACAGAATAGTTTGATTGATAGGATTATCTGCATTCCGATAAGTTAAGTTAAAACTTTAACATCGAGCGCCAATAGCAAAAAAAAACCACTCACCGTCTACAATCAACACGCTGATCGGGGGCACCACATTCGTATCTGAGCCAAATTTCCCCCGCTTTTTGGCAGTAACAGCTGCTGGTTCCTTCGCCTCTGAACTACGCTTTGAAGAAACTCGTCGGTTTGGCGTATTGCTGCTCTCTGAAGGGACAACTGACGCTAATCCCTGTTTGTCTTCACTCTTCCTTCGTGGGACAGACGATAGGATACTCATAGAAAGAGACGGTTGAAGGTCCCCCGTCCCAGTCTCTTCAATCGGCCCAACTGACCGTAAACGCGCTACAGGCGGTGTGCTCGCCGACGCAGGCAAAGAAGGAGACGACGCTGCAGGCGTAGGATGCACATTCAGCGCCGGCCGGGGCACAGAAGCCTGGTGTACCTCATGCAGCGCTGAGAACGACGAAGCATCCTTCTCCGCCTTTGCAATACTAGACGGCGTACGCTGAGACGCGCCCCGCACAGTTTCAGGAGTGACAGTCTGTCCATTTCCCCGCTCCATCGACCGACTCGACGGATTCCGCGAGCTACTCTTACTCCGTGGATGAAAATATATCCCCGTCGTCTGGCCGTCCGGGCTCTGGATGACAAGGCCGGACGAGGGCGACTGGCCGAGCTTCTGCGCTACGGATGAGAAGTATTCAACGTTATCTGGGAGGGCGAGCGGTGATGGGGGCAGCCCAATGAATGGATTTCCTGCGTCGCTGGTAGACTTCGTCGAGCGGTCTGAGCTGCTGCGCGAGCCGCGCGGCCGATGCACGCTCTTCATCCCTGGGGACTGGGTTTGCGGGGTAGCGGTATGGCTCCCACCTGGCGAACTACTAGCGCTCTGCTCATTCACCGAAGTCGTCGAAAAGAAGGACCCTTCCGAATCTCTTATACCTGGACTGGTGGGCGACGTCGCTATAGGCATAAACATCGGATCCACGTTCGGTTTCGTGACCGCCGTATGCAGCGCAGTCAAAATTCGGCGCGGACCCGCAGGTTTAGGGATGATCATGACTTCCGGGAGCGGGGTCGAAGTAGCATTATAGGACACCGTTATCGACTGCATGATGTCCCGCACAAGCTTGTAGTTCGCGAGACTCGTAAAATGCAGAATGACGACAGGTTGAGCCGGGCGCGAGATGTTGTTTAGGCCCAAGAAACGCGCAACTTGGGAAGTCGACCTGGACCTCGCTGACATCGGCGGCCGTTTTCTTGACGAGGGGCCCAGAAGTGAAGGCTGATTATCATACCGCAGACTCTGCAGCCGCTCTTTCAGAATGTCAACATCATCGTCAACGACGATAAATGAAGGACCTTCCAGAGGCAAAAACCGCTGGGGCTTCCCACCAGGCGATCCAGGAGATCTAGGCGCTCCATTCGCATACGTAGATAGAAGTGAATTGTAGGAAGACGACCGATTATCCTCCAAATGACTCTGGTCACCCAACCCGTCAACTTGCCCATCTGGGGACACATGCGTGACGTCCATGCCCCAAGCAGTTAGATAGCTTGTGAGATGATGGGCAAAAGACCCTCTGGCACTTGCATACAGAGTTACTCTTTTGCCTTTCAGGGTCTCTCCAAAGGACGATAGCTGCTCGAGGGTAGGGTCGTTTAGGGCGTTGTCAGTGCCGTCTTCTGGGGGAGGCGTGGGCGGCACGGGAACACGGTCCAGAACCATTTCAAGGTCGCAAGTACGGCCGCTGGTAAATGCTTCTGGTGGCGGCAGGTCTTCTATAAGATTTCCACCGATCTGGCGAAGTATGCGGCGGAGGAAGAGGGTATCAAAAGAGGGTCCTTGTCGAATCTCAGTTGTGACGACATCTTTAGGATGGCTGCCACCCTGGTGTGTTTCCGAAGGAGCATATTTGTGAGAGATTCGAATAGTGACCTTAATGGGTCCGTTTGATTGTAAAGGCGCAGCTGTCAACAGATCGTCTATTGGTGGAAGCTCTGTGTTTGGTGCAAGACCTGGCGTCTGGACCACGACCTGATTGACCAATAACCCGAGTTCGATAGAATCACCGCGTTCAGCTGTCCCAAGAACCTGTCGAATGATCTACAGGAACGAAGTTTGAGACAGATTCTTGTGAAGAGAGAGAAAAGATATAGCTCACATGTGACAATGCAAATGAAATGCCGCTTTCATCTCCCGATACATAGACGTGCTTCAGCCCGACATCTCCGTGGTATATCACTAGATCAACACCGCACTGAGCGGCAGCTCCGCTCAGTGCATCGCCTACACACTGCAGCACCTCACCAATATCGAATTCATTGTGAGATTTCAGACGAGTGTCGGTTGCAGACTCGCAGAACGCGGCCATGTTCGCGGAGATGTAGTTGATGCTCTTCATAGCTGTGAATAAAGCTGACATGGACGACGTGGGGACGGAAAGTGCGCAAGCAGAGAACTGTTCTCTTGCCGGGTCCAGTACCTGTGGTGGAGAGATCTGGAGCATAGTCTGTATTGCGAGCTGGATCGAATCCGCGAGTTCCAGAGAGACTTCGCGAACTTGCGGTGAGGGTAGAGGGGACACCTGAAAGTTGTTTTGCGACCCTGGCTTGTGGGGATTCTGCAACTGGCTCAGCTGGGATGGGAGAGGCATTGAGAGCGTGCGCGAAAGGTTGTTCTGTCGCTCCGGGTATGCAGACGTGTGCATTCGCGGCTGTCCCGACGCCGGCAGAGGTGAAACCTTTGGGTACACCACCTCGTCGTCCTCCCGCGCATCACCCTCCGATCCGTGTCCCGACTCGCTATCAGACGCGCCGCTGCTCGCGTCGGACTTGTTGCTGCCCAAAGTCGAGTTCCGGCGCCCCTTCACTGGAGCATACGAGACACTAAACTTGCTGCTCGGCGAAGAGTCCAAGGCGACGTCTTCCTGGAGAATACAGTCGCCCTCCGCCGTCATGCGCAACGCAGGGAGCATAGGTGCACTCATCACCCCTGAACGGCGACCACTGGGTGGAATTCCGTGGCTTTTAGAGGGAAATGGTGGGCTCAATGGGGGCTTGGTGGGTGATGTTGCCAAAGTTGGGGGTGGACAAGAGCCAGACGGCGAGCTCGCTGTTCCAAGGAAGTACTAAGCTGAAAGATTAATATTCCAAGATCAAGCCGTTCTACAGGACCCCGGAATATACTGATAGATCCCTGTGAAAATTGGGACCAATTTCAATGATTTCGGATGAAATGCATCAGGAATACTTGGATAAGAAAGCCTATATTTCGAGCGAAATGCTACAGCTGAAGATTTGTTTTGGCCGCGAGACGACGAGGGGTTGCAATGGGTTTGGTCAACGGGGCCAAAACGGAGTTGACCTCGGAGGTCATTGTAACGCGCTGTAAGCAGTCGCAACTTATTCATCATGTAACGAACACTATATGCTTGTAATCTACTCAGGCTGATCGGGGGAGCGAAGATATTCAATGAAGTACGAGAAACTTGGATTAAATCCGACTTTTGAGGGCGCTATGGGGAATTCTTTTGGATGAATACAGCTCCGAGTCGCCCAAAATGGATTAAAAGCTTCAAAACTCG
>QFFD01001030.1:0-18974 GCA_003314615.1 Pholiota microspora
CTAGTCCATTGCACCTATACTCACTGCCTCGCAGCGTTTCTTCGAGGATAGAAAAAGCCGCTAGCGTGTATTAGTACTACTTAATGACATTTCTTACTCCTTATCCTCGATCTTTAGGAGCACCTTCTTCCCATAGCGGCCCTCTGACATCGCCTCCACCGCCTTCCGCAGGCGGAGCGTAGCGTCCTCGTCCGAATCGCCTGCAGGTATCGTCACAATCTCATGCTCCGGTGTATCAAGCTGTGCACGACACTCCATCAGCCACTTACACCTTAAACAGGCATTTAACGCACCTTGCCGTCCTTGATCAGCCCCACCAGCGTCTTCATCAGCGTCGCCCGTGCAGCTGCATCGTGCTTTGCATACCACCGCGTCTGCCAGAACCCATGGCATGTTAGGTTCTTGAAGATGAACAGCGACGTTGGGAGTGATAGTGGCTGTTTCGCCATTGCCCCGTATGATACGAGGTGGGCGTCGTTCCCTAACAGCCGTGCCATCGCCGTTGTGTCCTTTCCGCCTATAAGTATATTAGCAATGATTGCTTGCCTCAACAGTAAGTACACGCACCGACACAATTAAGTCCCAGCCGTATCTGCTACAAATAAGCACAGGAGAGTTCCGTAAGTTACACAACGCACCTTGCCCCCTGTCCACCCCTTGATCTGCTCGCGGACGCTCTTATCCGCCAGCTCGTCGTAAGTAAGCACATGCGTCGCGCCGAGCGCTTGCAGCTTCTCCTTCAGTTGCGCGACGTCCGGGCGGTCGCGCACAAAGTTGAGTGTCTGCAGTCCGCGCGCTTTGGCAATCTGGATCACTGCTTGGCCGACCTATGGGATAATTAGTGGACAACACTGAGAGATATGGGTGATACGCACTGCGCTGTTCGCTCCGTTCTGTACTACCCAATCCCCGGCTTTGAGATCCACAAAGTCTGCGAGCATGTTATACGCCGTCGGCGGGTTGACCTACAATGGCGTCAGTAAGCGATGCCATATACCTAGCTCTACGTACCGTGAGCGTCGCCGCCTGCGCCTCCGACAATGCCTTAGCATCGGGCACCCGCGCCACATCCCCAGCGCTTACCGTGCGCGCCGTAGCCCACGTCCCCGCTTGTGGTCGTGTCAGCACAACCCAGTCCCCGACCGCCAGACCGCCCTCTTTCCCCACCTCTGCCCCTACAGCAGTCACCCGCGCCAATCCCTCATTCCCACCCACCCACGCCGTGTCGGGTGAGCCATTCCCGTTCCCACGTCGCTGCACAGCCAACGCATCCCCCGCGCGCGGCTTGCTCGGATATACCCCTTCCACCACATTCAAGTCCGCAGGGTTGATGGGCGCGAGGAGCACCTCGATGTTCACTGCATCTGCGGCGGGGGGAGCGAGGCGCGGGTAGGTGAGCACGCGGAGGACCTCGGTCGGGGCGCCGTTGGTCGCGTAGACGACGGCGCGGGCGGGGCGGGGGGCGGTGGATGCGAAGCCCCGCTGCAGGTTCAGGCTAGAGCGGAGGGCAAGGGATGGTGGGCGGACGAGGGAAAGCATTGTCGATAGGTTATTTCAGGCGCGTGCGGTGTGATCATCCGCAATGTGACGGATCGGCTGCATGCCTAGGCATGTGACCGAATTTCTTATCTCATTCTACTTCATTCCGCTCCCCCTCTGTTTCCCCTCCGGGCTCCATATAATTTACCTTACATAATACTGTTTGTCATAGAGTATATAAAGGACCCCTCGAAAGATGTCGAGGGGACTTGGAATTCAGCTTTTTACCCTGTCTTTCAACATTCTCTGAGTGTGCCGAGAATCATGTTCACACGCCTCGTCACATATTTTGACAGTTACTTGCTTAAACTTCTAAACTCTACCACACAAACCCTACTCTACCCCCTCGATGACATTCTCTTGGATCACCCAGGCTTGATCACTCAGGACTTCTAGGTACATCATTTACCCAAATTCTTAAAAGTCTAATACTCTGTTACTGTTATATCTACTGAATGTACTCTATGCTCGCAGACACAGTTGCAGTCAACAACTCCCGCTGTAGAGGACAATGTGTCACCACAAGGGACCCCCAAGCTCATTGACAACATTGTCATTGATGACTCTGCCATGCAGGACCTGTTGGGACCCGGTGGTATGCCCTCTTCTTGCTCAATAAGTGATAGTAGTCTAGTTCAACTTCAGAGGCCTTTGGTGAGTGGGGTCGATAGGACATATTGGAGCAAAATTCTGGTTGGCTTTACATCATAGATATATTACATGATGTTCACTTATAACACGACACTTGTTCAATGACATCATTGAATTCATTGCCTTTGTACTTATGGGCTCAACAAATGTTCTGTAACCTTTTGTCTAGATATCTCTCAAAGGTTGTACTATTATCCGAGATGTCTTTGGGATGTTGATCAGGGTTGAACATAGCTCTTCCTGGCCTGCTTGTTGTATCATTCTTATCGTTCTTGAGAAAGATGACCTTGGTTGATACAATATTAAACATTTTCTGAAGAATTGATGCCACATATGGCTTGGAGCTCCTGTCCAGCATTGATATTACTACTCTGGTGGGTTTCTCTTGACTTTTATCAGCCAAGTATTCACTGAGGAGATTGTCCAGAAAATCTGGGACTGTCCAATTAACAGTGTTAATAGTATCTAATATGTATGCCACTTTTTGTGAAGGAGTTCACCATGTCTGTGTTTGTGTTTTCAAGGCTATGGATATTGGGATTGCTGGTGTTCTTGTTAAACTCAGAGGTGTCAAAAAATCAGGGATTTCAATCTGGAGTTTGTGACATTGTGAGGATATTGAGCAGAGCAAATATTCAGATATCTTTTTCAATTTTTACGGACTCAGTATGACTACAAAATGAGTGAAACTTCCACTGATAGTACCTCAGGGGCACCTAACAGTAATTATAGATAAGATAATTATTGAGATAAGACCCTGGGAAAATGACCATGTGATGTTCAAAGTGCCCAAGTTTTTGCCTGAGATACCCTAACAACCCCATCCACCAAACAGCCCTAAAGTTGGAACAGACCTTATATTATATCAAATCAATTATTATTTGATTTATAAGGTCTATTATAAGAGACTAAAGCAATAGAGAGGATGATTTTGATGAACCTCTTGATGGAGATATCAGTGCATATGATTTGGGCCCACATAAGGCCGAATATTGTTATTAATAGCTATGGTGCACTATCTGGTGGCTGTTGAGCATCTCAGGCATTATTGCAGTATGTGCCTAATGTCCTACTCACTGGCCTAGCTAGCCAGGAGAGCTCTCTTGACCCATTAGTGGTTTGTGAGGCTATGAAGGCCATTTCTGAGAGCAAGGTCAAGGTTGAAACCTTGTTACCATTTATGGAAGCCATTTTGGCTCATCTCAATTATTTAGAGGAACTAGTCTCTAAAAATACAATTTTTTCCAAAGAATCAAATATCTCCGAGACTGGAGAACTAGATAATCAGACTAACAAAGGAAAAGGAATGGATTCCCACAACTGGGGTAGGATTAACATTTCCGAAACTGAATTGGATATCAACAGTCAGCATGTGTGATTTGTAGAGCTTGCCAAAGATTGAGACAATTCAGGAGTTAATAATGACAAAAGACATATTTCAGATAATTCAGAAAATAGATTGAACATACTATGTAAAGCTTATATAATAGAGAAATCCAAGATAGAACAGGCCTGGAAATCCACCATATAGAATACTATGCATAGGCATATATCAGAAAGCCCTATGTCCTGTGAACTAGAGGAAATTATAGGCCAGAGAGTGCCATTATTGACACCTAAAGTCTTGTCCAAAATTAACCCTTTGTTGCCAAGTGCTCAGCTTAATCCATCTAGCCTGATTGGCAAACTTTTCTCTGGAAGTAGTACAAATACTTGCACCATCTTAGGAGACATAACAAACACTATAGCTCCCCCAGAACAAGGAATTTCAGACTATATGAGAGATATCTTCAGTCAAGCTGAAAATAATCACTCTTCAGAAGTAGGTCCACTCAGATTTCAGATGCTAGCACCCACTACTCCAACTATCTATTACAGAGACAAAGATTCAATAAAATTTATTAAATATATTACTCAATGCAAGAGGTTCTGCACAGAGGCAGCACTATCACCCATAGCTCAGATTTCACAATATGCAGATTACCTACAAGGAAAAGCATACAAGTACTACTCAACAATGGTAGCTATGGACAAAGACAAATATACTTTGATTGACTTCTTTTGAGGCCTTTACAATTACTGCTTTCCACTAGATTTCTGTCTGAAGCAGTATTGTAAACTTGAGACACTCATGCAAGGTTCAATGACTGTGAAAGAATTTGCTGCTGAACTTAATTTGCTTTATTGAGTAGTTGGTGCTTCAATGTCTGAACAGCAAGTTAACTGCTTGTGGAATGAATTACACTGTGAATTACAGACTATATTGTGGAAGGAAGGACTTGATTGTTAAGAGTCAAACTCAGAAGAAGTCATTATGGTTGCAACATGCCATGAAATGGCAGACTGAATGGACATAGATAGGTGTTCACAATATACCAGTAATGAGAATCACCAACCCCACAACTCCTTCAATATGCAATGCATTCAGAATAACTGCAACTTGCATGCCTAGCAACCATTGATACATGATAACAGGGAAAGATTTAGGCCATTGAATAGAGGCTCATTTACCACTGATAACTCTTGTGGCAGTGGTCATTTCAATTCCTAGGGCCCTAGTACACCTAGACCTAGAGAAAATAATTTTTTGTCAGGAGGTTTGGGATATAGAAATAGTGTATCCACTAGATATGATGAACTAAAATCAGCACATGAGGCATAGGTGAAATGTTACCATTGTGCAGAAATTGGACATTATAAGCACCATTGCCCAAAAGGACAATTAATTTGCACTGGATCTTCTTCGAATAAACTTCCTGGACTGAAATCCTTCAATATCAAAGTTGTTATAGCTATGGAGGATCAACTCACCTCTGTTGGAGATACCACTACAGCCCCAGCTGAGAGTGACACATACTATATGAATGTCGAGAGTGCTATGTGTAGTGACATGAGCAGCTCCGAGATTGACCCCATTATAGCCTTTAACTCAATCTTTGATTGATCAAATGATTTTAGATGCCTTGATCTCACATTGAGCACAACAATCAATGATCTCTTTATTCCAGAAGGTAAAAATAGGAGCATAGAATGTCCCTTCAGTTTGATTATAAGATATGAGCTTGAACAAGCTTGCCTATACCCTGGAGACCCATCCAATGAGGCCAGATTGGCTGCAGAAGACTGTTTTGTGGTTTAAAATACCATAGGAGGCCATCAGTTTGTTATTATAGATAGCATTATAGGAGAAAATGAACTGATAGATGTTGACATAGCCACAAGACCTGATTTCTTGATAGCACAGTGGTATGCAATTAAGCATACACAACAGTGCTGCATTCAGGTTACACTTCTTCCTAGGTGGCATATACTATATTGTGCAATTAATATTTTCAGCTGTAATACTGCCTGGAAATTAAATTATGGGAGATCATTCTATGATTACTGTGTGATAGACTTACTTGGGTTTACTGCAAAACCTTGCTTTGAGGTATACTAGTTGCCAAAGGTCTGGAAATACCATGTGTATAATGACAGATTGTGCTCTGTTGCAGATATTCCTATGGATTAGGTGCACAATCAATATTTTAACATTCACACTTAGTACAGATGTCATATGCACAACTATCTGCACTGTTATGAAGATCCTAACTTTCCTTACTTAGGACTTTGTCAACTCTTCAGATATAAAGAGCCAGAGGGCAATGATACCAATAAAGATAATAATTCATCTAGCAGCTGGACAGATACTGACAGCAATTTAGACTTAGATGATGACTTCAAAAAAAATACCAGTAGTTGAAAGGATGAAGATGATTCTAAGCCTAGCCAGAAGTTAAAACAATTTCATCTAATAAATCAATGCTCACCAGAATGTATCAAACTTGATTTGAGTAATGTGTACAACTAAATACACATATTGCCTAACTCTGAAAATAGGTTCTCTAAACAACTTGGAGCCTTCATGGCTGAAGCCTATCTTGGAACCAGATCTATACCCGCTGCCTAGCAAAATGCTTTAATGACTTGGGACCTATCTTGGATAGTACCAAATCCAATTACTATAGTGGTTTATATTAATAGAAAACCAGCCTGAGTATTAGTTGACACTGGTTTACTCTGTGATTTCATGTTATCAATACTCATCAATCAATTAAAACTCAAGAAACAAAAACTTACAATGCCATTAATGGTTCAACTTGTGGTTCTAGGCTCAAGGTCTAAAGTTAACTATAAAAGTAATGCCAAGTTTAGTTATCAAGGCATAAACAAAATGTGCTTGTTTAATACTATTAACTTATTGAGCTATGACCATACTAGGGACACCATTTCTATATCAATATTAAGTGATGGTGGGATTTAATGAAACTTATATTATCATTGGAAATAATAAAGTCTTACCTATTTGAGGATCAACAGTTCAAACACTATCTTCAAGAATGGTACAATTGTATAAGGAAAACCTTGAGGAAATTTGAAAATATCTGCGGGATATAGCAAAATCACTCTGTAAGATAGCTGAAGAAACAGGCTTACTTCTATTATGAGCAATTAACTATCAAATTGAGTTAATTAATGAGAATAAGGTCTATCTGTGGCACACAGTGCATTGTCTAGAAGCTTTCCTACCTCAATGGGTTAGTAAACAGAATGCATATATGAATCCAGGCCACTAGAAACCTACCAATTCGAGAAACTCAGTCCCTATGCTTTTTATTGCCAAACCCGGAAAGCCTAGAGAACCATCTAAACTACATATAGTCATTGATCTATGACTATGCAATGCAAATACAAAGAAGATGGTCAGCCCACTTCCTAATATAGATACTATTATGTGTTATATTGCTCAAAAACCTTATAGGACAGTGCTAGACTTAAAGAATGTATACAAACAAGTACACATCAATCCACAAGATGTAGGGAAGACTGCATTTGCAACACCTAATGGTATGATGATTAGTCTAGTAATGTAACAAGGTAAATGCAATTCAGCTGCTACTTACCAGACAATGATGGTACATATGTTCTTGCCATATATTAGCTTGTTCATAGATATCTATTTGGATGATATTATTATCTATTCAGATACTCTAAAGGAACATATTGACTATATCAAAACTGTTCTTGAAATACTTAAGAATAAACAACTTTACCTTTCAGCTTCAAAGCTTGACTTCTTGTACACAAAGGTCAAGATTCTAGGCCGTATAGTGGATGACGAGGGTATTTAGATAGACCACACAAAGTTGATGCACTGATGAAGTAGAAAATGCCAACAAATTGTGAGCTTCTTTGTGATTGCCTAGGAGTCATAGGCTACTTAGCTGATGATATTGATTAGGTATGAATTCCCATAGGCATCTTATATGGATTGACTAGTAAAGCAGTATCATTTCATTGGGACTTCACATACTAGCATATGTTCAAAGAGGTCAAGCACCTTGCAAATGTTTGCTGCAATTACTATAGGTGCCCAATTAATCATTCTAAGGGTACACCACTAGTAAATCTAATCACAGATGTATATATTACTGGGATCACATAAGTAATTAGTCAAGGTGAAGATTGGAAAAAGGCTCTAGTGGCTGCATTCTACTCAGCTAAACTGAACCTGGCACAACAAAACTATACCATGTATGAGATCAAGATGCTTGCAGGACTCGAAACAATGATGTATTATTGAAATATATTGCTTGGTGTTCATTTTTGGTAGTACACAGACTACAAAGGCCTTGTAACTCTCTTGCAACATAAAGGCATGTTTAGACAAAGGGTGTGTTGGCTCAAGAACTTGGCTACATTTGATTTCAAAGTAATCTATTAGGTGAAGAAAACATAATGAGTAATACTCTTTCATGCATATATTCCAATAATGCACCAGGAACTGTATATACTGCTAACGAGTACACTGAGTATAATGATACATCAGCCTCTATGCAGGTGGTCTGTAACTTCATTGCTGCTCCTGTTCTCATTGGATTGGAAGCTTGCACTGTCTCAAATGTGAACTATATTGGACAAAAGTCAAAGAAGGTCCATGAATGCAAAGGCACTGAAACTGGCTGTACAGAAGCATCAGATGAGTTTGCAGCTCATGTAAAGAATACATTCTTGTTGAAAGGACCTTAGCATCTGGTTATTTGTGTCCTGGTGCAGCAAGCATGTGCTATTAACCCTGAACTGCCTGCCAAAGTAATAACAAATGTTGAAAATAAATTAATGGACTTTCCACCATTAGACTTGACTAAAGACCTAGACAATGTTAATGTATTGACTAAAATCAAGGACAGATACTCTGAAGATGTACTCTTTGCACCCATAGTCTCTAAACCAATTGAATACAAGGGTTTTTAGTTTGATGAGGAAGCCAGATTGTTGTATATGGCAGAAAAGGGAAAGCAACTACTCCACATCTCCAACATCAAGGTGGGAGAGCATGCTGTCAGGGAGATAGTAATCTCCAAGGCTCATATGCTGTTAGCCCATCTAGGATTCCAGAAGACATATGATTACCTATGTGAGTTTGTTTGGTAGAAGACAATGTCTGTTGACATTGAAAAGTACTGCCAATCATGTACTATGTGTAAGCACAGTAAAGCATTGAATTTGAAGCCTTATGGGTTGTTAAATCCCTTGCAAGTTCAATCCCTACTATGGGAAGCAATTGGCATCAACTTCATAGGACTATTCCCAGAATCTGAAAATAGAGATAGCATGTTTAATTCAATTACAACAATAATAGACTTGTTTACAGCTATGGTACATTTAATTCCCAGCTGTACAAACTACACAGCAAAACAGATTGCTGAGCTTGTCTTCGAAGCCATCTATAAATTATATGGACTGCCTTGAGCAATTATAAGTAACCATGATCTGCTGTTTACAAGCTACTTTTGGCAAGAGCTTCATAAATTAATTGGTACAAAATTAAATATATTGAGTGCTTTTCATCCAGAATCTGATGGAGTAACTGAATGTACCAACAAAATAGTTGGACAGATATTATGTATCTGTATTAATCCAGATCAGAAGGATTGGGTCTCAAAGCTCTCAGCTATCAAGTTTGTGATTAATTCAGCATGCTCTGAGTCTACTAGATTTGCACCATTTTTCCTCAACTCAGGACACATCCTATGCTTGTTTATTTGGGATACTAACAAGCTGGATGGCTTCCCAGGTGTGCACATATTTGCCAAAAAAATAAAGAGTGTGATTATACAAGTACATGATGCAATTATTGCAGCATACATTGAATCTATATGCAACACAAATTGAAAATGCATCATTGAGCCATTTAAATTTAACTAAGAACCTGTCATTTTCTAAAGGAATAAGTAAGAAATTATATTCTAAATTTGTAGGCCCTTATTTTATTACTGAGTACTTTGGCAATCATTCCTACTGAGTTAAACTACCTGTTAGCCTTGTAAGAAGGGGTTCGCATAATATGTTTCATGTATCATTACTTTAGATATATGTACCAAATAATGATCACTTATTTCCAGGGTGCTTAGATTCACAGATATTCAAGATCAAAGATCTAGAGAGTGAGTAATTGCTTGAAAAGGTATTAAACTATAAATTTAATAGTGAAATTTTATTATTTTGTGTCCAGTTCAAGTCTGGCAATATAAGTTGGCTCCCTCATGAGCAGTTTAAACACATTGTATTTGACTAATACATAGAAGCAATGGGCACAGAAAATATTCAGGTGCTCAAAGGGACTATATCTACTCTTTAGCCAGTTATTGGCTTTGCGGCAGACATCCATACAAAACCATATAAAAGCTCAGCCATAAATGACTGGCTGGAAAGAGTACTTCTCAATCCCCCAGTTTGTTCAACAATGATCATAGCCTGGACTGACATTGACAACTCTATTTCTTCTACTATAGACATCAATACTACTTCTCCCTTGATTGGTCTTTCTTCTTCTTCAACCATACCCATGGACACCTCTATTGTCAATGCCATATCTTTGCTTGCCAGCCTCCAGATCAGTGTTGTGCCAGCTATTGGCCCAAGTTGTAGGTCATTGACCTAGACTAATCTGACCTTTTAATGGGTCATTGACTTATCTCCTTATCAGGAAGTTAGGTCAACTTTGGTCACTAACCCAAGTCACATGCAAGCAACCCTCGCATATTGCTGAAAGTTCACGGCCACACTGCCTCTGCAAGGATGTGAGACACTCAAGGTAGCTATACAAATATCATTTATCCATGCTTTTACCCTCAGAAACCACAAATAAATTGCCTGATACATCATGTGTTGTAGCTAGCAATATAAATTATTTTAATAGGCTGATCTCGCTAAGAAACTGGCTGAATTAATGAAAGCATATCAACTTTTTGAGCATGGGTTAGATATAGCGGACAATTACTCTTAGTGTAATCCATTGAGGCACCTGTTGGAGTTTCTTCATCATTTAAGATATGTATTTAGTATTTGCATCTCCAAGCTTGGATTCTAGTTATGACTCTGCACTGGACTTTCCCATGGCTGACCCCAGCAGCCTTGATCATCCATTCAGCACTATGCAATCTTCTAGTAACTTAAGTACACACTCGCTTCGGTGTCTAACTAGTAATTTGACAGGTCTTGCTACTGCTGAGGCTATGTTTGATAGAGATGAAGAAGTCTCCCACAGTAAACACCACATTAGCATTGTGCAGCTCTTCAATTTTGTGGATATATACTAGTCTGGTATAGATCAGAGAAGTGTGGTTGCAAGCTTGGAGTTAGAGATGTTATTTTACAAGCTCCTGGACCTCAATGCTGCTGGAGAGCCAGATTTCAATGATTCTATAGTTAGTTTGTTTGATATATAGAGCAAAAACAATCAGAGACTTACAATCTTTGTATATTCCAAATTATATGATGTACTTTACATATTGCCACAATATAGGACCTTAGCTATAGACCCCTTGACCTACAGACACAGCATGAGCAAGTTGAAGCCTACCGCGGGGTGGCTATGTACAGCCACAAAGGTCCAGCATAAGCTCAGCATATTTAATTAGGCAATTAGGTCAGATTTATTAGAGTTGAAAAGTCGAGTTGGGTCACATTACAACTATTCATCTTAGCAACCAACTAATTTGCCTCAGGCAGCAACCTGTACAACACTGCTCCAGATTACCATAGTTGCCACTACTCAGGAAGTACCCATACCTCCCTCTATCCTCTCAGGCACTCCTTCATACTCTACAACCTCTCTCTTGTGGTCCACAACATCTCCTGCCTAATCCATTATATTACTTGGTGACAAGAACAAAAATTATAAAGCCAATTTACCTTCCAGAGTCCCTCACAAGCTCCCACCAGCCATACCCACACCTGTCATCAATCTTACCCCCATTATCAATGTTATTATGGCCAAATCTACCATTCTCGAGCCTACTGTCAACCTTGATATTGACAAATAGGAGTTATTTGACCAGTCTGACTATTATTTAGATATTATGTCTACCTTTGCTGATGCTGGTTTGCCCCTGCTGGAACCCACCTTTCAAAATCCAAACAACACCTCTGTTAGCTATTACAACAAGATTGTTGTCTTCATGTATCTCAGACTCCTAGTTCTAGGTTTTTCTAGCCTCTACAAAATTGAGAAGAATATCTACATTACTATCACTAGGTGCAGTACCCAACTCAAGGTGTTTGGGCAAGAACTGAAGGCCATTCTCTAATTTGCAGCTACTCTAAACCAAGCCTACAATAATCCCAACTTCTGTGTTTATCTCCCTAAGTCTGCAATCTACAAAGTAGTAGTGAAGATACTCAACAAGGATCCTGCTAACCCCGGTCAACTCTCTATCATCACACCCAATGGCCTCATCCACTTCTCTCTTCTACACTATCCTCTCTGCATAAAATATCTGACACAGAAACACATCAACAAAGTGCTTAATATGCTCGAGAAGGTTGGCAAAGACTTTAACTCCTATATAGTACAAGAAGTTACCCTCTTCTCTACTGTTTAACTCCTTGGTATAAATGTTGCTAGCATGTCTACCCCTTCTAGCTCCAAATGTAGTTCAACAAGCTATGGAGGTTATCATGGAGCTAACAAATATGGCCGCCACTAGTCTGTGGACTTGGCATATTACTATTTTACTCATCCATTCATTTAGCTAGTAGTACCCACTAGCTAGAGGGCATATGTGATGGATTAGCTGCATGCCTAGGCATGTGACCAAATTTCTTATCTCATTTTACTTTATTCTGCTCCCCCTCTGTTTTCCCTCTGGGCTCTATATAATTTACCTTATATAATACTATTTGTTGCAGAGTATATAAAGGCCCTCTTAACAAGATGTCGAGGGGACTTGTTATTCAGCTTTTTACCCTGTCTTTTAATATTCTCTGAGTATACCAAAAATTGTATTCACATGCTTTGTCACATGCAAGCTGTGTGCTGATTAGTCAGTAGAAATAAGATACTATAGAAATATGACTACTAGCTCAATAGGCATTTTGTCAAGTGCTCTTGGGCTCAAAACAAAAAAAATTGGCATAATAGCAAGGGGTATACATGGCAGAAAAAATGACCTGGGGTTGGAATTTAGTACTTAAAAGTTAAATGGGTATACTTGTTTAGAGAATTTACTCAAAACCTAGATACATCCAAATTATAGTTTATATCCTAGTTGTCTGCACAGACTATACTCCAGAATACCCTCTAATGATAGATTTGCATCTATGCTATAAAGCATCTATTCAGAGTATCTATACATTTTTTATAGGGATATACTTGCTTTTGGAGCTTCTAAATAATATAAAAATGTACAGTAAAGACTCTACTAGAGTATTTTCAAGATCAGCTGGTACAGCTATCACACTCAAATATGGAACTATTAGCATATTTCTATAAATTCCATGGTAATAGAAAATATAATTAATTAAATTTAGACATAAATATTACTAAAAATTGTTTATTTACCTTGAAATATTATGAAATAGATCAGAAAAACCATAAAAATAGCAAAAGTGCTTAGCTTAAATATTAATGTAATGCATAATAAGATCACTTGGTCATATTTCTATAGTATATACAAGTCTCATCCAGTTATTCACCACTCAGTAAGGCACCCAAATATAAATCAAGTTGGTTGACTACAAATAATTAGGATTATAATAGTTCTAAATAGACAGATAGTTGTAAAACTACTCTAAGCTTCTTAAAGTCAACTTGGAACCTAAAAAATAAAATATTAAGTACCATATTGTATATTATTAGTATAATATAGTAAAGTATAGTGCTAAACTAGTTAATAAAGAAAGTATCACATTTGTCTAAAGGAGGCAATTGTGCTTAGTTACTATTACTATTTTCTATTCTACTACTATTATCCTCACCCTTATCTTTATCTATTTCTTATTTTCTTTTACTCTTTTTCTCAAGATTAGCAATTTTTGGTCTATGTACTGTTTTCTCTATTAGTGGCATTTTTGGCTTAATTCATCTTGGTTTTTAATGCTCAGATTTTGTATGATTTACCTCCATTTCTCACATCCTTATATCTTTTGTCTACTTATCTTTTAGTATATTATTTCACTCTTTTCTATCTATCTCTCTAACTTTCTACATAAAAACAGCCTCCAAATATTTAGTTTTGGTATCCTTTTATCTGGTAGCAGCATCTTTAGCAACATTGTATTTCCAATAGGCTTGAGCAATATAATTAAAGATCTTTTTTTATGTCAGAATCTTTAGTTATCTATCTATATTAATCTTCTTTCTATCTTTTTCCTAAGCTTTTCTTTCTTCTATTTCTTGGGGCTTTTCCCTCAAATTTTTAATATAGGCTATATACAGAATACTTTGAGCCTTGCTTCTTAAGTACCAACTAAAGACTCTCTCTTTTCATACTACTGCGAGTTTCTGTTCATAGTATATAGCTAATTTAACATAGTGAAATATTGTATGTTTGGAGGGCTAGAAGATAAATAATAAGGTGAATAGTAAATTAGAGACTAAAAACAATGCAGATATTAATGCTCATACTATTAATGTTTGCTGCACAAGTGTATAATTAACCTTTGGACTAGAGACTATTCTTTAGACTAGAATATAGTGAGCTTTATTCTCTAAAATATTATCATTTTATTTTGATGTTTCTATATATAATGCTATAAAAAAAGTCTATTAGTTCTTGTATTAGACTTGCAAGTATTAGTGGCATGTAACTAGAAATAGTAGTCTCTAGGCTTGGAGCTATTATAGCTTTTGTAATAATATTGAGATTGTAGAGAACTATTTCTGTCTTCTGAAGAACAAATTGTATAAATACCAAAAAATTTGACTTTTAATATTACAGCTCTACTTCTCTCAAACAAATTGCACTTATTATTCTATACTTGCTTCAAGACACTAAAGATAATAATATCAAGACCTTGGTAGATATAAGTTAAATATAATAAATAGTACAGTACTACAATTTTATACTTGCATATATATTCCAGGAATTCCATTATAAAGTAGAAACTATAGCTATTAACAAAAAGAAACCAATATTAGCTTCTTCTCTTTTCCTTTGTAAATTTACCCCAGTCTTCTATTTATGCTATAGCAATCTTGCCTAATGTATATCCCTTGTTTTGATAGTTAATTCTGATTAAATTATAGATTATTATTTATATAATATTGTATATAGTATAAGCTTTAATACACCTAGTATCTAATAGATTTTGTTATAGCTATTTTGTTTACAAGGCCTCTTCTTTATAGATAACAGTTAGTTGGACTAAAGTTTTATTAATATAAATAGTAGATAAGACTGTTATATTCTTCCAATTTCTACCTTTTGCTAATATTGTATCTTTGCTCTAGTTAGTTTAATAATATACCCTATAACACCAATTTCTGTTTGGATTCCAGTTTTATTTGCTCTGTAAACCAGCTTATCTAGTATGTAATATTCTCCTTTAACTTCTTTCAAAAGCTTGAAGTATTCTGCCTTTATAATTGGATTTACTGTTTGTCTTCTAAAACTGTCCATAGCTAAATACCAGTATATTCTAAGTCTATCATGGTATTTAGTAGAAAAATGTATTGCTTAGTTTTTTTTCTAATTATGTAGTAGGAAATTTATGGCCAAGCTATGCCTTTAAAATATTTTTAGTATGTTTACCAAGCCTTTTTAGCCTGAAAGAAAATCTACAATGTGCTATTTTAATTGTAAAATCAACAATAAACTTTGCTTCTTTATCTTCTAACTAGTTTTTCTTTGAGTTGCTCTCTGTCTGTGTAATTCTGTTGTAATTATGTTCTAAACTGCTTATACCATGTGTTATACTGGCTACTAAACAGAAAGGAATAATCTTAGTCTTGACATTATAGATAAACTGAGTTAGTATATATTTGAACAGAAAGGAATAATCTATATATATATATATAAGTAATAAGTAAGGTAGTAAGATAGCTATAATGTTCATCTTAGTCTTGATATTATAGATAAACTAAGAAGAGCAAATATAGAAATTACTCTAATATAGTATAGCAACAATTATATAAGAAGTATAGTAGTAAGTTAATCTATAAACAATAAATATACTAAAAACTGTAAACCACAACAAATTTCTCTCTTGATTAGTCTTGCAAGTATGCTATTATTAATAGATATTTGTTTGTATGTTTTAATATAGTAATCATTAGAAACAATTTGACAAAGTTTCCTCATTAAGAGTAGCTTTTCTGTATTAGTATTAATTGGTTTGGTGTGGAAATTAGCATATGTTTTGGTAAAGTAATTATTAGAAACAATTTAACCAAGTTTTCTCATTAAGAGTAGCTTTTCTGTATTAGTATTAACTGGTTTGGTGTGGAAATCAGCAATAGCTTGTACTATAAAGTTATCTTTCTCTTTTATAGCTATTTGTTACTTAAGTGTATTTGATTTTGTATAGTTTACTATAGTTTTTTCATTAAAAATATAGCAATTTGCCTCTATACACCTCTTATAGATAACAGAGTTCCAAAATAGCAATTGTAATCCTTTGTGACACTTATAATCTATACATCTATTTTGAGCAAAAATTTAATTATTTTGACTATATTGGCTTGGTTAAGGACTATAGTTCTCAATAAATATATCTACTCAAGAGGTTAATAAAATTTTATATTATTATACCAAAATATAAGTATATTTGAAGTTCTTCAAAGCTTACTACATATTTTAAATTTCATTTTCAAAGATTTTGTAAACAAATGCCATTTTTATTAAAATCCAATAATGTAGATGCTTAGATTTGAGGATATATATAGACATAATATATTTCAATTTAATTCCAAAATTCCAAGGGATTTGCTCAAGAATTGAGTTTATATTTTGACTTATTGAATGATATGACTCATTAACCAGTAAATGACTATAGTAGATATTCAAATTTTACTTGACTACATGTGCTAATAAGAGATACCAAGACTGATACAAAAAAAATTACCTAATATAATAAATTTACTATGTGACTAGTAGTATCTTGACCTACTTGATCTAACAAAGAAGGTCTGACTAACAGTTGGATTAGGCCAGTTAGTCTGGATTAGACCCATAGTCAAAGAAATCAAGTATTATATATAGATAAACTCTTTTGTAACTCTTGCAATGGCTATAACAATTGTGCAAATAGCAGGACAATATCTAGTATATTATTTATTGTGGAAATTGTATTTACAAAAAGTTAATAAGACATGTAGAAAATATAATATAACTTTCTTTTTATCCAGCCTCCAATCTTCCAATTCTAATTCTTTCCTATCTGCAAGCATAATAACTATATCTCTCCTGTGGAAGTAATTCTTTTAAAATAAGACCTATTACAAAAAGACATACAAAAATATATAGTACTATAGATACCTAGAGGCTCAGAAGCAGATCATAATCATAACAGAAACAGATTAGTAAAAAGTGTAGGTAGGTATAATATTAGTGGGGCAAAGTAATAAAGAGCTAAAAAAACCAGATAAGCAAAAAGAATAGTACTTTAATGTTTGGAGAAACTAAAGACAATGTATATCTAGTACTTGTCTCTATTAATTCAGTAGCCAAAAAAGCTCATCAGGAAAAACCTATTCTGTTAAAAAGACCTAATGTTGCAATAAAATTAGTACAAAAGTCAGAAAAAATGCATAAATAATCTAGATATGCAAAAAATGCATAAATAATCTAGATATGCAAAATATGTATATTTTCCTGGATTAAGTTTGACAGTTATTCCAGCTGAAAAAATGCATATTTAATGACATTTATATGTATTTCTTTAGGCAATATGAGTATTTGGCTTGAGATGATAATTTCAAGGATTTCACAGAAATAAAAAGCAACTCAAAGTGTATATATTATACAAACTACTGACATATGTCTATATAAGGCTAACTATATAAATACCAAAGATTACCTAGCCAACTGTCATTACCTTAGTTGAAAGTCACTCCACACTGCTCATATATGTGCCTATATTTATCATAAGCCTACTAGTAGTTATTACTCATTACTAAGGTTTCTTAATATCTATGATAATACTATTCTATTCATACTATTATAGCACATACTATATTGTGTTGTCCTGCTGTCACTCAGTAATTGCCATTGTGCTGCTTTGTATAGATGGCCACTAATATACTTGCTGACATATGATGTTATGCTTTGTATTTAGAGTTGTATTGTATTATTGCTACTATAGTGCACAAGGGGCAGTGAGGAAGAACAGAGGTGAGCAAAATGATTGGACTCACTTAAAAGAGAGCAGTATATTCCCTCTATCCTGAATTATTGTTATTATCATCTTGGCAGTAAAGTTTATGGCCACTTTATCATAATTCTAGTCACTTCAGTTTGTGCCATGGATTGGCATGTTGCTATTGCTACTAGCTATTTCCCTTCTGAAGGCAAAGAGCAAAGACTGGGAGTCTGGGACTAGGTATGACAAAGTAAGGAAGAGAGGAGTGTAGTTAATAGCAAAAGAGACAAGCAAAAGTGATGAGGCTATAGTGTCACAGTAATCATTGTCATTGTCATGGTGTTGTATACTAACTTATTATGACTGTAACATAACAAAGAATGAGGCAACAGATAGCCAAAATACTGTCTATTGGTAGTAAGAACATAGTGTATCAGAAGCTAAAGGCTGTTGATGGAGGAAGTTAGTTGGGAATGTCAAAGTGCAAGCTAGATCAAGCTTTAATCCCAGTGAGAATGGCGTCTGCGCACGTCCGCGCAAATCCGACGGAACCCGGCACCAGCCGACAGCGCAGATGAGGTCGGATTACCACCGTACGATCCAGCCGTTTTCCGAAAGAATCTGACCTGTGTGGAGTCTCCTATAGCGGCCAAGACTGCTCAAATCTGATTATATCCGCTAGTAGTCTGACAATTTCCGATGTCATCTGAATTCTAAAATATATTGTATTTCCGGTATTTACTGCGTTGTTCCGGCGATTTCTGAGCCATTGCTATCTGCTGTACACCAATCATTGCTGATTCCATCTGACCCTTCCCTCCTCCGCTGTCTACCGCCTTCTTCTGACCATTTCCGATGATCCCCATATCCCTGATTACCTGGCCCGCACCGCTCAGAGCTCGTGGCAGACAAGACCAATGAGCAAACTCACCTCGATGACTGTAGGGTGCTACTTTTTAGCAGCTTTCTTCTTTTCGTGCGCAAGTTCTTCGTATTTCTAATGGAATTTATTAGTGTCTGTAAAATATACAACATACTTTGACATTACCTTGATTGTATCTTCGTCGAGACCCGCATAGACAATCTTGAAATCGGCGGGTGTAGTGTTTGGATGAATTTTGAGGTAGTCGATTGCATAGAGATTACTTTAATAGGAAATC
>QFFD01001038.1:0-18536 GCA_003314615.1 Pholiota microspora
GTCTAGTTTTAGACTTGCCCCCATCTCACTCTCCACCACCACCGCCTTCACTTCAAGACACCACCACCACCACTTCTACAACATTAGCAATGGCTCGCACAAAACAAACTGCTCGCAAGTCCACTGGTGGCAAGGCGCCTCGTAAACAGCTCGCTGCAAAGTCGTCGGCGCGCAAGACTGCCGTGAGTCTCACTTTGGGTTTTCGACTTTATTCTTTTGCTCATTGCATATGCAGGCCGCCGCTGGAGGTGTGAAGAAGCCCCATCGCTTCAGGCCCGGAACTGTCGCTCTCCGTGAAATTCGTCGTTATCAAAAGTCAACTGAGCTGCTTATCCGCAAGCTCCCCTTCCAACGTCTCGTTCGTGAAATCGCTCAGGATTTCAAGGTGACTAATATTCCTTCCTTATGACTCATGTTCTTAATGGCTGACTTGGCTCGTCTAGACTGATCTCCGCTTCCAATCATCCGCCGTCATGGCTCTCCAGGAAGCCGCTGAGGCCTACCTCGTCTCTCTGTTTGAGGACACCAATTTGGCCGCCATCCACGCTAAGCGTGTTACCATTCAACCCAAAGATCTTGCCCTGGCTCGCAGACTGCGCGGCGAGCGATCATAGAGGGTTGTCGATTCTTGGTTTATAGGTTTCCTTTTTATAACAGCATTATTATTGTACCTGTATATGTATCCCAGCTTTTCTTCACTCGTTATGGTTCCATGCAATATGAACATTTAATCCTATTTTTGACGCGATGTAAGTAAATTAGTGGCCATATGTAGTGGAATGGCCCTAGTGTTGCATTGAAGCAGTATTATTCACCATAAGGAGGTTGTTGTGACGTTCTAAGGCGCAATGTAAGATTACGTCATAACGAGGGTGCTATGTGCTACTGTGGATAGAAGCAATACATAATGAGTGACATTGAGTGTTGCAATTAGAACACGATGTGATGTTGGAATTATGCAACAATGACGATAGTACAACATATAAAAGTAGGCAAAAAAAAAGGCGTATGGCAAGTGCAAGTCCGTTGGTCAAACGTGTAGCATGTAGTCTATCTGTAATCTAGGGGAGTGGATACATGGAAGCAAGAAATGTTATATAGAGTCGAGACCCCTTCCAGACGACGAAGCAAAGCAGTATATATATTACATCGGGTTCCAGCCTATATGGTGGTGGTGGCACTCGGAGCACCTCAGCAGTATCGCGCTTTACCGCCCCCGAAGTGCATGAACAGCTCGAACAACAGCAGCAGCATCATGCCACCAGTGAGGACCAGCTTCAAGCCCTGCTGCAGCACCGAATTGTCACCAGACTTGACCGCGGTGGCGGTCGCGAGCTCGGGCACGGAGGCGGAGTCGCCCGTCAGCCACCGCTCGCCTGCGATGAACATCTCGCGCGCAGGGAACACCTCCAGGATCTCACACTCGAAGTGGGGAACGGTTAGAGTGTATTTGCGCCACAGCTGGTTCGAGGTCTTGTCCGCGTCGGCAATCCTGAACGCGGAGGGCTTGCTCTTTTCGGAGGTGTCTTTGACGTCGCCCAGGCCGACGGCGCGCAGCTCGAACGCGGGGACCTTCTCGAGGCGTCTGAACATCTGCCCGATGGCATATTTCTCCTGTAAAAAGAGGTGTGCGGTTTCCGGGGACGTGATGCGCACAGTGGAGGTCGCTGTGCAGACTATCTTGCCATTGCACTGCAGGTGCACCTGACGGGTCTGGATAATTGGGCATTCAGGTGACGCCGACGCGATTATGGTCGGGGTGACCTGGTTTATGGGTTCAAATGAGGTGTTGGGAGATGGCTGGTGTGAGGTGTTAGAATACACGAGCGCAATGACGATAGGACGAGCGAAGAACGCGCTGGCAAATGGGAAAACGCGTGTCAGAGCTACTTTGCTTCAATGACAGATTGTGTCTATACCTGAGCACTCTCTGGAGATCACCCTGGGCAGAGAGCGCAATGCGCTCTATGCCGTTGACCTCGGCAGGCCATGGGTACTGTAGACGGTATAATGAGCAAACTGGAACGTGGCGGAGAGGTTGGATTGCGGACTGACACTGATACTCGTGGTCTTGGCGTTATACGAATCGAAAGATGTCATCTTATACTTTGGAAGATTGGGGAAGAATAAGGATACCAAAGACGACTCCATGGTAAGCGCCTTTATGAGGGGAAGCGGCGGTTCTAAAGGAACCAACCAGTCCAGCCGTTCCGTTCACCTGGGATAGATCGGTTACTTGTAAACTCCTAAAATAAATGGGCCGAGAATAGATGATGGTGTTCCTTGGCGCAGATGTGTGATACCCAAACCCAAAGGCAGCAAACCTTCACTTTGAGCGCGCTGTCGCCATGAGAGACGCCGATGTGAGCTTATCGTTCGTAAGTGTTCGCGTTCAAGAGGTGCCCCCGACATGCGTGGGAACCGGCGCCTTGCTTCAGCGCATCAACTGTCCATCTTTTCTCCCAACGACGTTCATCTTCACTTTCGGTATCTTCAAAGGCGCAGCACCTTCTCACTTTCGTTATTTCACCCTCGCATCATCCATGTCCAGTACACCATACTTCTTTTGGCGATACCACCCACCACGCAGAGCCGCCAACCAACAATCGTTGCATTTCCAATCAGAAGGTGATAGCGTGGCTGATACAGGCTGATACTGATAATGCCCCCAAGAGCATAAAGGATGATTTGGAAGCCGTTGGGAATCATGCCGTCAACGCTTGGCCTTGTCAAAGCTTCATTCGCCGGGCTGTTCCCCGGTATCATGCAGGCGATGAAGAGGTTGTCTGTAAAGGAAATCGCATTGCCCAACTTGGTGCTGACCGCCGGAATGATTTTCATGGGATGAGGGATGAGGCAGACGGCGTGTCCGTCGGATTCTGAGGTTAATTTGAGGTCGATGCCAGTCGAAGACGCTCTTGCATATTGTCCTTGAGATAGTCATCAAGATAATTTTGATCATCGGAGAGATAGGGAGGATAGAGAGGCCTTGAGCAGCGCATTGTTTTTAGAATCGCCGTTACGAAGAGCTTACAAGGTGAAGTTGGGGGACTATCGTAGGTTTGATCATTGCAATGCACATGATGCATGCATTCTCAGCTCAGAGCGGTCTATACATACACAGGTCCCCAGCCAGCTGTGTGGCGCGTCCATGATACGGAATTCCGAACGTTTTGTATGTAAGTAGCAAGACTTTTGTCATTCGTAGGATCATTGTGGCCATCAAGGTTTACTATGTTACCGTTTTGTAACAGACCAGGGTAAGCGATATGATAATGTCACTGGAAGTATCCAGCGTTGTCATAAAACGTTCTTCACTAGGTTGGCTGTATCTCCATGCACCTGCACTCAGATAGCGGATGAGTCAACGTTGAGAGGTGCTGTATAAAATCCGTACCCTGACATTAAAGTAGCTACCTGCCTGCTCGCTATGCAGTGGAATAGGACTCTACTGTCATCGGATACTGTCGCGCCCGAAAAATACAAACCGAGATAGTTGATTGACACTGTTCGGCAGTCGTAAAGTGGGCGATCCATTTCATTCGTATTCTTCTCTATCCCCTCAAAAACCAAGATGAAAGTCAGAAGTCCTCTTCAACTCCACTCATGTAAAAATACTCCGCCGAAGACGCGAAATGGGACGAATTGACCGCCGATATGATACTGATACATGCTGACGAACTTCCATGTTGCACGTTGGCCTTGTGTTCCAGCGCTCACCACTTTTCTGCGGACATAACACGTATCTGCAAGTGTTATACATCTTCTTGTGCGTCATGCCACAGGCGTGTAAAGCACGGCGCCTAAAGATAAAAATAGAATGGGCCAAACAAATGATGGTTATTCTATATCGGGGTGATATATCCCAAGGCACTGTTATCGTCTGAGGCTGTCTTACTCTCAACCCCAACTCGACCGCATCGATTCCTATCGAGCCTCAGGTTCATCAAAGATAGGCTTCTTAACTAGAATTCTGCTTTGTCATGCCAAAGGACCCAACTCGAAGTCGTCACCTACGAAACGCACAAGAGCGCTGGAGAGTACTAGAGCCTCCCCAACGAAGCCCAGATCTCCTCGGAAGAAGAAGACGGTGGAAATCCAGGATGTATCGACCTGGCGGCCTTCGACGGTAGGGGATAACGCGACCGTGAGCTCTGCCTACGAGTCTTAGCGCTTTCTGTGCTCAGCTACGTATAGATTGCCAAGGCTCAGGCTATCAAGAATTACCACCTGAGGCCAGATGATTTGCAGGGGTTGACATTCACGTCGCACAGGTAAGGTCTACCAGCCTGTAATTTTTTCTAAATTTAACCCGTTTCTAATATCAGGGTAGTGAGAAAGATAAAGGGGGTAGATAGGATCCTCCCTATGTATCTGTATCAAGAACGAGACGTGGAGCTCAGAGCTTGGGAGAAACATGGCGGTCTTGAAAGCTTTGATAAATTGTGCGCCTGAGATATTACCTTATTTCTCGCCGGACTGATTATTTTCTAGACTAACGGATAAAATGGCGAAGTTCTACGCGAAGCATGGTACCGTTTCTGGTCGCATCTTACCAAAACCAGTCACTTACAGCCTTCCCAATGACCCCACTTCCTCCGGATATGTTTGCATTGTGAGCGCCTCGAAGAATATGCCTTCTTTCGAAATGTCGACGCCTAAGCTCTTGGAGATCAAAGAACACATAGTGATTAGAGGCGAGAAGTGGTTGTGGGATGCACTGAATAAAGCCATATTCGATGCCTCCCGCAACGACGAATGGTATGATGACATTTGACAAGCAGACAGGGAAGCCTTGATGGTCTGTGCCTACCAAACACTCAAATATCCGAAGCGACCTACTTACTACACCACCACCGGATTCTCCTTCCTTCAAGGCTTTAAATGATTTTCTGGAGAAAGTACCATCAGGCCCCGGTGCTCCTGGAGCATTTGTAGACTTTGACGGGTTTACCGGAGACGAAAGTGTAGATTGGGGAGACGCATACAAAAAGTTAGTCAACCAGTGTCTGCATGGCGTGTCAAGGAAGCATGGTTGTGATGGCTTGCAGATGGCACGATGGCTTGTGTATGACAAGGTAAGACCGCCTGGTTTGTGATGCAATCATCACTGACCGTGGAGTTCAGTACGTCGAATGCAAGATGGGAAGCTTGTGGTATGGCGAGAGAGATGGATACGAGAGTGTCAAATACGGAAAGTGGTATTGGTTCGATAGTTTCCGGGTCTGGCTCGACGCAGAATTGGAATGATTGGATTGGTAAAAAATGAATAAAATTCACAGGTAAAGTAAAATATTTGCTCTTTGTGTTTTATTCCACGGGAATTGTTTGCTGATCATGATCTCTCGTTGTTGCAGGTAATCAGTGAACGGGTTCTGCATTATATATGATTCAATTTTTAAAAAGATTTCTTGCTGTGTTATTTTGATTGCGACCTAGTCAACAGTGTATTGTAATATATCTTCTGTATTTCTGTACCATATAATGTATCCTGATTCTATGACCAGAATATCCATAAGTATCACGGTGAACACAAGTGCGACCAAAGTCACAGTGCAACAGAGGATCATTTCCAAATAAGGAGCGGCGCCTAATTCGATACAAGTAGAAATACGAGCAAACAAATAGATGACGCAGAAATAAGAACTTTTTCGAAATTGAAATTCGCTGGCGAGCCCAAGGTGGGCCCGAGGATCAACCGGGGCTAGTAAAAACCCACCGAACAGGTCTGGATTTTGCTAGATTTTACCTTCTCGTCCCTGTGGATCCACTCTTCTTTATAAAAAGCGCCCATCCTCGCGTCAAACTATACATAATTTCAACATAATTTTTACTGCTCTTGTCAACTTACCATTGGTCACACATGCCGAAGGTTGCAACAACAAACTTACATACTGAAGCAAATCTTCATTAGATCGCAAGTTCTCATGTGAAGACATCTGGCGAACATTTGAAGGCGGTTCAAATACAAGATAAATCGCAATGGCGGCCATCCAGGATCTCAGAACACATTAAGGTATGTGCCCTCGACGCTAATGACTTACCTGCCTTCTCAGCTTCGATATTCAAATTTCGTAGATCAACAAGACTGCCGCCGTTAGGGATGACCACCTAAATATAAATGACTTGAAGGATTTGAAATACAAGTCCACACTGTGAATCAGAAATTGACATGGAACTATCCATATTGAACACTCCTTTGCACAGTGCCGTAGTAAAAATCAATGGCGAGGACAGATGCAAACCTATGTACTTGTACAAAGAAAGAGAGGTAGAAATGGTAGCTTGGGAAAAGTATGGAGGGCCCGAAAGTTTTGAAAACTTGTACGTCGCCAAGTTTTCTTCCATTATGACCAAACTCACTCTACATGTAAGATTGAACAACAAAGCTGTAAATTTTTACACCAAACATGGCACCCAGTCCGGAAAATTCTCTCCAAAACCTCGTTCATACAATCTTGCTCATGACCCCATGGAGCATAGACGGATTGGTGCTCACACGTATCTCGAACATAAACGAGAAAGGGACTCAGAGCCTCGTTGATGTTAAGCGCATCTGAATCATTGAAAAACTATCCAAAGCGAGCAATTTCCCCCTTCCCTGCGGAATCCTCTTCTTTCGAAGCTCTAAACAAGTTGTTCGATGACGCACCAGACGATTACAATGACACAAGACTCGATCATCTTATCGACTATCCCTTGGGTGACGAGACTGTGAACTGGGGCTTTGAACACTTTTCTCTCTGAAGCTTGACATCACTTACTGGATCGAAAATTTTGCAGTACGTGGAATGCAGGATGGGAGGTCTATACTACACCAGGCCACGTCACTGGCCGAAGTTTTGCTACGCAAATGAGTGGCAGTGGTTTGATAGTGCCAGGTTCTGGTTGGAAGAGAGAAAGACAATGCTCCGCTAGTTTTACTGATTTTCTCTTTGAGCCAGCACCCATTAACAAGCATCAAAAACATAGTATTATAGCTTTTGTATCATCATAACTATTGTTTCGTTTTGTGTCGTCAAACCTTCATGTATTCTTTATCTGTGTTTTACGATCTTATTTTGATTCTCTGTGTTGTTCGAGATAATCTATCGTCTCGAGACCAACTACCAATGTTTATATTCCTCGACTGAACAGAAAATATGCTTCTTGGGCGCCTAAATGGGTATAAATAGCTTGAATCGCCAAATTCTATTCTTAGATCAGTGTGCCCATGGCACTGTCGGAACTGAGACTGCTCGTCAACAACTCGCACTGCCTTACACCATCAAGGCTATTATACAAGATGGTCAAAATCACGCAAACTTATTGCAAGTCCTTCCGATAAGAAAAGGCCCAAACAACAGGCGGCTTGGAAGCGACCAGTTCCACCAGATACGTCGCAATGGCATTCACGGATTCCTGAATATATCACCGTGAGTTCCAGCTATGATACTAAACTATTAATTTCTAAGTTTGTTCTGTAGATATCTAAGAAAGAGGCTCTTGATAACTGCCATATGTCCCCACAGACTTTACAGCGTTTGCCGTTTGTGATGGGAAAGTAAGCTTTCTATCAATGCTGTATCACACCCTCTTATATCGCATGTCTCATTCCCTCAGGAAGGTAACTAAGATCTTTGGGAAGGACGCAATTCGACCTATGCACCTTTACATAGAAAAGGATGTCCAGAATGTTTTAGAGATGGTGCGCACTGGTGCCTCAGTGTTCTGACGTACTGTACCACCATACTTATGCAGATTATCAGGTTAAACGCCGAAGCCGTTAAATTCTACGCTAAACATGGCACTTGGTCGGGAAAGTTTTTCCCCAAACCGAGAAGCTACAACGTAACCAATATTATGGTACCAGGGGCTCGCATTGCAAGACTTCCAGAACACCTCTCAGATCTCGAAACGTCTACACCGACTCTCGTCAGGATCAAAGCAAAGATGGTCACTAGAAATTAAATGTGGTTGTGGGACGCTCTCAACAGACACATAGACAGCCTTGAAGAAACAAGGCGCGTCAGAGACGACAGAACTTCTGTGATGAAGTCTGCTTCTGAAACCCTCAAATATTCGATGCGCTCACCGTTACATTACCCAATCTCGTCCTCCGACTCGTTAAAAAAATTGGAGGGCCTACTTTCTCAAGCTTCTAGCTGGGGAGACACACCGGACGTAATGGATATGTTTACAGGACGGATCATTGAAAAGGATTGGGAAGGGATGTACAAGGAGCACTATACGACTGCCTGGATGCCGTACTTAAGGAACATGGGACATCTTTATTAGTATCGGCCAGATGGCTTGTATATGACAGGGTAAGTAATATGCTGCCTTGATATACAGACGAAACTGATTACTCATTACCCATATGTGTTCTTAGTACCCTTCAGTTCTCTTCTCGTGCGCTCTAATCGACTGTAATTTTAGCTACGTATGTATTTGTATTTCTTGACTTTGACGACGCCGCTTTCCTTTGAACTGTGATTTTATTTCAAATGTCAAGGGCCCTTATCAGCAACTTCGAACCATGCGTAAGTGTAAATACCAGTTTAATTAGATAAAGCGATAACTCCGAACGTGGCCTAACTTCAAAGTACGCGCGGCTTTGAATCACCGCTGCGAAGGCGCTCAATGAGTATCAGAGGTGTCGCGGGTAATATTTCCTACCTACATAAGTAACCAGCCACTATACGGAAGATATCTAGACCTATGAACCATAGGTGTTCCAACAGCTTCTGAGCGGTCGCCCGGTTTTTGGAATCAATACACAAACATTTAGTCATAAGATTTGTTATGCCCGCCATATCCTCTGGATTCAAAATACATCCCGTATCTAAGACACAGTTCTCGAATGGCTTGCGAGGGAAGCTCGTGAATTTCCGCGGTCTGCCTGAAGAGAAAAATTCGAGTAAATCACTAGAATAATGAAGAGTGAAGATGGATTTCGACATACAATCCGCATGGAAATATTGCGCGCTGCGAGTACAGCACTGGAGGAAGGTCTCGTGAAAGAATTCGCCGCAGAAAAGAATCATTTAGAGCAATACGTCAACTTTGGAAGCATCGTGTTGAGAGGTTTGTTGATCAGCATTGTGAGTACCTATGATGGGAAGAAATGGTAAGTTTCGTGCCATGGTATCCTTGGGGCCGCCTTACCATACAACCGAAGGTCCAAATATCAACAGATTCATTCCACGCGCCGCCCAACACAATTTCGGGAGGGCGTAGTCCGATGGGTGTGATGTCGTATTCACAAATTGAGCTGAATGAGACTATTAGTTACACAAGGGAAGAATTTTGAGCGTTCTAAAACAAACCGCTACTGAAATCCCCAAGTTTGTAATTACATGATGGCAGTTCATCGACTGTGGGAGGGGGGAACGATTGTGTTTTAAATGCAGTGACCATCTTCGTCAAGGTCTGCTTAGGTGAGTAAGTGCGGGGAGGGTTTAGGCGACCCATTTCTCGATGGCCTCAGGAGTACATTGTCGGCCTAATTCAATCATGACGTTGTCTGGCTTTATATCTGCAAATGGTTTGTATAGCAGACAGTCTGTTAAAGATACAAAGATGAAGTAGAAAAGCGGCCTTACATGGAGTCGCGAGCAAGCCAGACGCTCAATGTAATGCCAAAACCTAGTTTGGCTTGAAGCTGGAAACAATTTCCGAGACCGAGTACGAGTCTCGGACCACCCTGAAAGCAGCCATAGCCTTCCGATGATAATAGACCTACTAGTAGAGGTTCTTCAGAAAAAATGAAGTGTGGGATGTCCTCTTCATAAGGTGGACCAGAAGACATACGGACATATGTTGAGGAATATGTACGGGCTCCGAAGTTGGAACCAGCAGTCGAAGCACGGAACGGTGGCGGTGAACGGAAGATAGCGGCCCGCAGAAATTGTCCGTGTTTATTCCATAGCTCTTTACGGACTCCTCATTTAGACCCTGCTCTAGCTCGTTGTCTTTCAACTTATATCGGTAACCGACTCCCCTTCATCTAACGTGAGCCAAAATTGCGACAGCCCGCCATCGAAGTCTCCTCGAAAAAATCAGACTTTAGATAAGCAAAAATTAGGTTCCCGTCATGAGTTCGTAGATTTGTTCTCTAACTTGGCATCGCTCACCGAACATTACCTCATGTCCTGTAGATAATCCTGGAGGTGCATCCATTACTTTTAACTCGGAGCACACCGTTCATGAATCCGAGCATGTTGACCCTCTCGGCGACGATATTGGACCGGCCGCAGGTAGAATGGAGAATGAGCTTCTTGCGCTGCAGGTGCAAGCGTTCTTGGAAGCCTCCGAAGACGTCGACGTCGACGCGGAGACAATTGAGGACATCCTAGAGGTTCTCGTAAACAACGATGAGAATGTAGAGACCGAAATGCCGGAATCTCAGATGGATGAAGACGAAGACTCCCATGACGATGAAGAGCTTGATGTACATCCTCTGACTATGGCCAGCTTCCTCGCCCGGGAGTCTGCCAACGAATCTAAAGGTTGTTTCGCCTTCCCTACATTAATGCATGCGACTCTAACGTTTGAATCTGGTTGTTTGACCAGAAACTTGGACAAAGCAAGAAATCAAGCAGATGGTACACCTCCTAAAAGAGCGCGGTATGTTTTCTCCAGATTCTATTCTTAGACTAGAGTTCTGACAAAAGATATGGTTTTGCGTACTAGGGGCCTCCGAGTTCATAGACGAATATGTTAGAAAGCGTAACATAGCTGTACCAAAACTACTGGCCGCATTCGGTATTGAGCTGGTAAGTTGACGTTTTGACTTTTCAGCCTTGCGTTATTTCCTAATACGGACGTTCCTAGTGCCCCGAACTGCAGAACCGGCGTCCAAAGACGATGTTGTATTTCCTACGTGTGGCGATATCGCATCAGTACGTGCAAATTAAGAGCTTATGCAGTAAAGTTTTGGGCCTTGACCTTGGTTCCCCTCACAGACTCCGTAATCGGGAGAAGTTGCCACAATATAATACTATCGAAGATGCAGTGAAGCTCATCCAGAAGTCGCAACGAATTCTCATTTTGACTGGTGCTGGCATCAGTACGTCGTCTATTACACTTCACAGGGCTTTCTTGACCTGTTACTCTCAGGTGTCTCGTGCGGCATCCCCGATTTCCGGTCACGCGATGGGTTGTACGCGTCCCTAAAAAATAAGGGTGAATATGAGCTAGATGATCCTCAGCAAATGTAAGAACAATAGTCCTATTTGACGGTGATACAGCACCTGAAGATTATATCCAATACAGGTTCGATATCCACTATTTCAAGGAGAACCCTTCTGGTGAGTTTTTGGTATATCTCGATATATCCACATATTAATGTGGTGTCATTTCAGTCTTCTAGTAAGTGCATCCCTGTAGTGCTCTACTACCGTCTCTGACTGCCATTCGTTGGTCAAGCTCCTTTGCGAGGTTATTATATGCACACTTCTCATCTACGAGTCTTTACTGAGTCCGGAACAGTCAAATTTATCCGTCCAATTTCGTTCCCTCCCCATGTCATCGCTTTATCAAGGCGGTAGAGGACAATGGCAAGGTACGTTAATATCAAGTCCTCGAAGTCAACATTCAGTATATAACTTCCCTTTTGCAGCTACTTCGAGTATGTCTCTCCAGCACAAACGTATATTCCTATGCTAAACATGAGCCCAGAACTATACTCAGAATATCGATACTCTGGAAACATTAGCGGGAGTGAAAAAGGTTCTTCAATGTCATGGCTCCTTCGCCATGGCGAGCTGTCTCCAATGCCGGGACCACGTTCCAGGTAGGGAAATTGAAGCAGACATTATGGGCCAGAAAGTCCCGCTATGCAAGAAATGCAACACCGCTTCATCGGTCCCCATCAAGCCGAAAGGGAAGAAAAGCAAAAAGAAGGCCAAGGGAGAGTGGGATAGTGATGTCGAGGACGAGAGCGATGGCCCTGTGTATCCCCCTGGTATTATGAAAGTAAGCTCCCCCCTCTGATGGTTGGGTATGCCATTGCTGATAACTTGCACAGCCGGATATCACTTTTTTCGGCGAGAAGTTGACAGACGAATTTGACAACTCCTTGGCTGCAGATCGTTTCAAAGCTGATTTGCTCCTTATAATTGGCACCTCCTTGAAGGTGTCACCCGTTGCAGAGATCACTTGTGAGCATGTTAAAACGACTCTCCAGGAATAACCGCGCGCTGAACCTGTTTTGCAGCCCACCTTCCCCATTCAATACCGCAGGTAATGAAGATAGCGTTTTCACCGCACATCTACTCGTTGTTTATCGTTATCCCAGATACTTATCAACAAGACTCCTATCCGACATATCAATCCAGACGTACGTTGGAGTTTTGTTGGCACGTAATTCATGAAGCATGAAGGCTGACTATCACTTTTCGTTAGATCGTACTTCTCGGAAATGCCGATGACATTGTGCTCCATTTGTGCAGCGAACTGGGATGGGAGCTGCCACTTCTCATAGAGCCGACTCCTTCAGCTCAGCCGGTAGTTAATGGTAATGCCACGAGACTACGACCTCCACGAAGCTCAAATAACAAGAAACGACCTTCATCCGAGGACTCTGATTCTAGCGCTCGTACTCCCGAAAGAGTTGGATCCAGGTATGTATTTTTAGATGACACTTTTGGTGTTCATTATTTGAGAAAAGCAAATTAATCCGCCTATGCATCTCTCTTAGTCACGTATGGCTGTTCGACGGCGCTGAAGGAGGGCGATGGCTTCAACAACTCAAGAAACAACTCGGCATTCCTAGATCTGTTCCGCCTAGCGCGACTAACTCCGGGTATAATACCCGCTCGTCGACGCCCGTTGTGGGAGCTAGTCCTTCAAAAGAAAGCCTCGATAGCCGTAGAGAAAACAAGAAACCTCGGATAGTATGAGTCGGCGGCGCGTAATAAAGCGCTGACGGGGCGCTGACATGTACACTAGACTAGATATTATTTCCGTGTTGTTGTTTGTATCTTAATGATTCTGAATGTTAAAAAGCGACAAGACGCTTAGCCTTGTATAGGTACAGAAAACAAGAAAACAACTTGATGAATTTGAATTTGGGCTCTCGTGTCGATGAATCATAGCACGTGACCACAAGCCAATGAACGAAGTTCCAATTTTTGGTTTGTGAACTTCGAAGTAGTTTGACGTATCGCTAACAGTCTAACCACGATCTGACCGTAGTCTGCATGTCGCTCCTTTCGTCCTCGGATTCTCTGCCTTGATTTATTTTGTCTCGGAAACGAAGGGAAAACTACGTATTACACGAAATGCAAGTTGCATGCGCGCGTTGTGCGCGGTGGGCGACTCGATTGGGTTCTAGCTCACGGGTAGACTCGTATGCGTACATTCACGACGCGAGGCAACATTCCGTATCCTCCTCCTCATCTACCAGGTCTTATGCCGTCGCCGGACCTTCGAAATCACCACAGCTATATGTGACAAAGGAGAGGAAAGACAGGTCATCCAACGACGTCACGAAGCCTGCGCTAAAGCCAAGGAAAACAAAACTGGAACCAAAGAAGAAAGTCTACAGCAACCCAGATACCACTTCTGCTGCCAGGTCTCGAACAAAACCGGCACCAAAGGATGAGGGTTATATTCAGCCAAATGATAAACAGTCGATAGAAGGTACGCGCTTCGACTTTGACCAACCGAACCCACGGAAACCGCCTCGCGAGCCAATACCTATCATGGAGGGGAAGACTCTGCATGAAGATGCTGCTATGGGGATTGCAGAGCTACTTGCCAAAAATCCACAAGTTAACACTGGCACCGACCCGAAAATGCTCTTCGGTATCCTCGCTGGATGGCTGCTGCGGCATCATGCTAGAAATCTAGGGTACGGCATTGCGCCAGACGGGTTCGTGCGTGTCTCGGATGTGGTGAGTGTTTCCTTTTAACTTTGAACAGTAAGGGCGCTCATTCTATGATTGTAGTTGCGATTTCCTCCGTTTAGCTCGTATTCTGTGTCACAACTGGCCCGGCTGGCGGAAACCGATGAGAAAGATCGTTTTGAAGTTGCACATTTGCCTGACTACGTCGAGGGCGTTATTAAAGACGTGTGGTGGATCAGGGCGCGGCATATGCATACCATCCCCGTGCGTCAATTCGAGGCGTATCCTTCGTCATGCATGTCGACTGACTGTTTCATGCAGGGTGTCAACCCCACCACCAAAAGGGTCATAAGGCCCGAAAAACTACATATAGTGGAATATAGAACTGAACCTACAAATTGGGATTATATCCGTACGTCCAAGTTCTACAAACTTCCGCTGCGCTTTCCTAATTAGATATACCCAGGAAGCAAAGGGATACCAGAAGATGAATCTAAGCTCATTCGTCTATATAAACCGGCGAAAGATCTCTTTATAGGTCAGTCCGTTTGTTCTTGTCACAGCTTTCTTGACTAATCATCTGCAATGGCTATAGATCACATTCCTTCTAGCCAAAAGATCCTCAGCATCACCATTGACTGCCAGAAGGCCCGCGATCTAGGAGTGATGTTCTATCACACGAATGACGTCAGGCTCTTCGCAGTTGGCGCGCAATCTACAAGTACTATCCCTCTAGCAGCCTGTCGAAGCGCAATTATTATGGACGTTATGACAGAAAAGCTGAAATAACCGTCCGTCCTTAGAGACGGTCAGGACGACTTTCTTAATCCTGGTTCAGACCCGGACTTCCCAAATTCGGGATCACCACCCGCGACACATGCTTCCTAACGCCTACGAATGGACCAAGCGAGCGCGACGTTCGCCGTCATGATAAACAGGGCCGTGCGATACCAATATGGCTACAAGAAATATCAGGAATGTGCCTCTGTATCATGGATCAACGGGTGGTGACTCCCAGTCGACGCGCCTGATGACTCAACATTTGAGCGACGTTGGCAACCCTCATGACGCGCATTATTCGACGCACTACCGCCCGCTGCCTCCACTTATCCCCATGCCCATTGTAGTGTATCAACATGCTAGACATCCAGACATCAAGCGGACACCTTACAATATTAATGCTTAATTTCTACCAGTACAGCTGCTGTTTTTGATGGAGCAACCCTTGAAATCGTCTACGCACAACGTGGACCGGTGTCAGCAGGCTCATAGCCATCAGAGTAAAGCGCAAGGTGTCAATCAAAGACCGTTGGTCCCAAGATGTAACATACACTCATCAGGGAGAACCTCGAACATTGATCGCTTGATCAGCAATTCACGCCAAGTATTGCGGATCAGTATTCCGAGAACGCGATGCCGACAGAATGTGTCCTATCACTGTCAAATCGATCACAGTTGTGAGGATGACTTGCTTTCAACCAACTACGGGTCAACCTTTCCAAGTTGCAGTAGCAACTTCAGTCCTTCCATGAGCAGGACAGGTAGTCCCAAAGCGTCACATGAACTTTATCAGCTTCTCCGAGTCTTGTCGGAAATATCTTCTGGACCTATGTAGTCAAGTTGTATCTGATCTGTTGTTTCGGTCATCTCTGGCGAAGCGGGAAACTATCTGTCTACGCCTTGCCTACATCGTATGATTTGGATCGATTTGGTGGTTAACGTCCTAACTCTCATCCTAGATTTCGGGGCTACAGGAAATTCACATAAAAGAAGGTTGAAAACGTTAACTCGAGACAGCGATCTGTCTTAAATTTTCTTACGATGAAGCTCCTATTCCTATCCGTGCTTGTTACACTCGCTGTTCTTGGCACCGCCCAAGAAAACAACGTAGAAGAGACCAAAAAAGCGTTCAATGATGCCAACGTATGTGCCTTATCAATGATTCCTCTATGACAATTAGTCGTTCTTATGGACCACTGAGCTGCATTTTATCAAAGATTCCCAAAGACCTCACGATAGTGTTCAATCCAAGGGTCTCGCTGCAGGTTACTTTTCCTCAGAAAGACGCGAAGCCCATGAGTCTGCGCTGGTGAGTGACTCGCCAAGAAAGATAAGCTTCTTGGAGTGTACTTGTGAACCATTTTATAAAATGCTTGATTACCAGAGACTCCTTCCCCCTACTTGGGGAATTTTTACTTTCACATTCTGCAAGAACTGCCGAAACTTACTCTTGACTTATACGCCAAATATATTTTTTACTCCGAGTCGACGAGTCGAAGGAATTTGCTTCCCAGACGTTGGTTGATCCGAATGACACTTCAAATACCTCTACTACTGGATTTAACATCAGTTTCTTCGCATACCAGCCTATTGGAGGCACCTATATGCTTGTTGGCCCCGGCCCTTCTACGTTTTTGCAGTCATACTGTGTATCGCATTGCTCTATTGTGTTTTACACCTGCTAGGACCCCCGCCGTTATAACGACAAGAAGGGCATTCGCGCTGCTCAATACAAGCTCAATAGTATGTGTAGCCATCCGAAGGGAATAATAAGTGTACGCAAACAACACAGTACCAAGGAGTAAACGGTGTAATTACATACTAGCTTACCGTCTCTTATAGTATATAAACAAAATCCAGTCTAGTGAGTCTACAATTTCCTTATGAACCCTTAGGCTCAACTTAGGCTTTAAGTGGAAGCCAAGTTCACGCCGAGATGACAAAGAGATGACGAATAAGGACAGGTAGTGCCCAAATGCGGAAAGTAGTGATGCGCCAGCAGGATCGGACTGCGCACGCCGTAGGTCCGCACTTTCAGGATTTTCTCATTTTAAATACTGATTATTAGTTTCAGAAAGGCAGAAGACTATGAATGTTTTGAGACTTTACCAAGGGGATGTCTGACATTATAGCGAGTCTTACATGCAGTCTGGATCCAACCAGCAAGGCAGACAGCTGCAAAATATGTGATCGGTAGATTATGCAGACATTGATAGGTCAGTTTCTCTCTTGGCTCCTGCTTCCGTGTCATCGCTCCTCCTTAACTCTCCCTTATATCTCGCCGGTCGAGCGCAGCACTCACAGGCCACTCATCCGTTCTATCTTATTTTCCTCCATAATCTCTCCATATAACAAGCACCATCTTGCTCTGCTTCTTCTGTGTTGCTGTCATTGCTCTCTCCTGTTCAAATATTCAGCTCTCGTCTTTCTTCCAATCACAGAAAATATCGACCCATTCGTGTCGGCATGATGCTATCTTCAACTCCGCAGCTACTCCTAGCGATCTTGCTCTCATTAACACTCAATACCTCGGCCGCACCCCAGGCCAACTCGAACGCAGGTGGCCTCACCATCCCACTCAAGAAGCGCGCCCCCGCAGCTCGTACATCAGAAGAATGGGGGATATGGGCAAAGAAACATAGAGAAGGATTGGAGGCGAAATATGGGAGTACACAGCGTACAAGGCGCAGTACAGGGACTAACCTGTACGTCTTGTCTCGGTAAATTCTTCGCGGAGCAGCTCACAAAACCTTTGAAACACTAGGTTAACTAATCAGAACGCCGATTCAAGGCAGGTCATCCCCTATCCACCCCTCCAACACCCTCACTGATGCTATCCAAACAGTTATTACGGCTCCCTTGCTATCGGAACACCACCACAGGCATTCAACATCATCCTCGACACCGGCTCCGCGTGCGTACAGCTCCATGACATAACCCCGGCATGTGTATGTCATCTAATTTTTTCTATGCATCCTTCAGGGACCTATGGCTCGCCGATTCCGCATGTCAAACAGGTTGTGAAACAGTGCCAACATTCAACCCATCCTCCTCCTCCTCGTTCAAGAACCAAAGCACTGCTTTCAGTATCACCTACGGAAGTGGTCAAGCTGCGGGTTTTCTCGGCACGGACGAGGTGCAAATGGCCGGGTTCTCCGTGGAGAATCAGGTGTTCGCCGTGTGTGACCAGGTGTCAGAAGGCTTGCTAACTAACCCTGTATCCGGTCTACTGGGGCTCGCATTCCAGTCGATAGCGTCGTCGAAGGCGCAACCATTTTGGCAAACGCTGGTTGCGGGCAATGCCTGGGATTCGCCGCTGATGTCATTCCAGCTGACAAGGTGCGTCATTTATGATTGCCACGGGCGCTAATCTCAGATCTGATGGCGCTAATTCTATTTTTTCACATTCCTTTTGATCACACGGCCACTATTTGGTTTTTAGGTTTCTGAATGATACTGACGTAGACAGCACGGAGTTCGGAGGGTCGTTTACCATGGGTGTGTTCTAAGGCACAGCCGTATTTTTTCTGCACTCATTGTGTCAATTTATTAGGTTTCACAAACAGTAGTCTCTATACTGGAGACATTGACTACGTCAGCATGCCTGTACAAGGATCGTACTGGATTCTTCCTTTAACTCGTATGTTTTAGCTCGCGTCGTTGTTTGTTGTTACAGCTGTCTTACGATACCTCCTTTCCGTAGATGTCACAGTGCAGGGTACCGCAATCAGCCTACCCACAGGCCAGGACGCATATGCTGCGATCGACACAGGCACAACCCTTATCGGAGGTCCTTCACAATACATCGCTGAAATATTTGCCCAAATACCTGGCTCACAGCCGGGAACCGGAAATTTCGAGAATTACTATACTTATCGTTCGTTGAAATCCCTCCTCCTTTGATGTCTCGACTTTGATCTTCAT